>PVIY010003555.1:0-111735 GCA_004026745.1 Myrmecophaga tridactyla
TGGTTTACCCTCCACCTTGAGGGAGTGGTACTTCCTGGAATGTTGCATGCAAAAGTAGACAAAGGAAGCGGTAATGACCCATTAGATAAGGGTGTGACCTGAGTGCTGTGATCCGTTGGATAAGGGAAGCTCTGGGGATAAAAAGGGGGCAAGAAAGCCTAGGAGGGAAGAAGGAGGATGGATCAATAAAAACTCACTCCCAAAAAGCAGGGAGCCCTGAGTGATGGAACCATACTTGTCTCCTGAGTGCTGATTTCTTAACCTCGACGCCCCTCTCCCGACTCGGCTTCAAGAGCCGGACGCGGCATAGAATGTGATCTGTCGACAGACCATTGCAACTCTCCACTTGGGGAGTTGTCAATGACAGTCAGAATGTGTAATTCCTTGGAAAAGCCAGCAGTTAAAACTACTCACTCAAAGACACAGCTTAATCACCCTGAAGATACAGTTATATGAAGTAGTCATTGAAAAGGGCTTTAATATGACAGCAAAAAAAAAAAAAAGAAAAGAAAAGAAAACTGATGAGGCAAACTAAAAGGTAAACACACTTCTTGGAAATTTAAAAACTTATGCATTTACCTTTACTTACTGCAAAACAAGGCAATTACAAGACTTCTGGCTTTTTAATTATAACTGTTGCCACATATTTTAACTTTAATGATTTGAAGAGTCTTGGATGAAATTATTTTAATTGGGGCCAACTCAATTTTTGCTTATTATCTATAATTAGGTGGAATTTCCCTTAATGTAATTTTGCTAAACCCTTCAAAACAGCTAAATGAAAAGCTAGCAGTATATGCAATGAATGATTATTTATACAAACCTATTTTCTCATCTAATGAACTTGGTAATAAAAATAAAGGTGAAGAAGGGAGCCCATATTCTTGGGCATCATTCTGTGAAGGTGACTTGCACACAGTATCTTATTTAACTTCTAAATAACCTAGTGTGTTATGCATTTATGTATTCTATAGATTAAAAACTTACTGTGGTTTACAAACATTAAATATCTTGTCAGTGGTCACTAAACTAGTGTAGTCAAAGCCAAGATTCTGGTATAGTGGTGCTTGAATCCAAGCAGCATCCACCTCTGCTATTTCATAAGGTGAAATAAAAAACCGAAATGCCTGCATTGACTAAGCAGGGTGAAATAAATGACTGAGGGTAGGTGTGAGGGGATATAAACAAACAAGTGGCTAAATTGAAGGGTGCATATTTTGCCTAGAGGTATTAAAATTTCATTTTTAAATTTAGTTTTATTAGAGGTGTTTTAGATTTACAAAAAAAACATGAAGAAAGTACAGAGTCTCATATGCCCCCACTCACAGACAGTTTCTCCTATAATTAACACTTTACATTTATGTGGTACCTTTGTTATAATTGATGGACCATTGTTATTATAATTATGCTCTTAACATTGTCTATAGCTATTTTAGGGATCACTGTTTGTGTTGTGCAGTCTCATGGCTCTTAAAAGTTTTTATTCTAGCAACATATATACAACCCCAAATTTCCCCTTTCAACCATATTCAAATGTAAAATTCAGTGTAAACTTCATTCACAATGTTGGACTACCATTACCACCACCCATTAAGGGATCTCCTCTGTGACCCCAAACAGGAACTTGTACCCATTAAGCATCCTGGCCCATGGCAACCTGTATTCTAGTTTTTCACTCTATGGATTTGCTTATTGCAAAAATTTCATATCAGTGAGATCATACAATATTTACCATTTGTGTCTGACTTATTTTACTCAGCGTAGTATTTTCAAGTTCAACCATGTTGCTGTTTGTTTCGACTTATTTTACTCAGCATAATATTTTCAAGTTCAACCATGTTGCTGTTTGTTTCAGCATTTCATTCCTTTCTATAGTTGAATAATATGTTGTTGTCATGTATATATCACATTTTGTTTATCTTTTCTTTGGTTCATGGACACATGGGTTGCTTCCATCTTTTGGCAGTTATGAACCATGCCACTCTGAACATTGGTGAGTAAATATCTGTTTGAGTCCCTGCTTTCAATTCTCTTAGGTATATGCCTAGAAGTGGGATTTCCAGGTCATATAATAATTCTATACTGAACTCTCTGAGGAACTGCTAAACTGTTTTCCACAGTGATTACACAATTTTACTTTCCCAACAGCAATGAATGAGTGTTCCTGTTACTCCATATCCTCTCCAACACTTGTAGTTTTCCATTTTTTAAATTGTAGCAATTCTAGTCGGTGTGAAAAGGTATCTTATTGTGATTTGGATCTGCATTTCTCTAATGGCTAATGATGTTGAACATGTTTTCATGTACTTGTTAGCCATTGGTATATCTTCTTTGGAGAAATTTTTATTCAAGCCTTTTCCACATTTTTAAGCTTGTGTTTTTGAGTTGTTCGACCCTGATTGGATATGTGGTTTCCAAATATTTTCTCCCATTCTTTAGGTTGTCTTCTCACTTTCATGATGAAATCCTTTGATGTTCAAAATTTTTAGTTTGAAGAGGTCCCATTTACCTATTTTTATTTTGTTCTTCATACTTTTGGTGTAAAGGTTAAAAAAACATTGCTTAACACGAGGTCCTGAAGATGTTTCCCTGTGTTTTCTTCTAGGAGTTTTATAGTTTTGGTTCTTATACTTATGTCTTTGATTTGTTTTGAGTCAATTTTTGTATATGGTATGAGGTAGCAGTCCACTTTCATTCTTTTGCATATGTATGTACAACTTTCCGAGTACAATTTGTTAAAGAGAGATTTCTTTCTCCATTGAATGGAATTGGCACCATTGTCAAAAATCAATTGGCCATGGATGTGAGAATTTATTTCTGAGTTCTCAATTCACTTCCATTTGTCTATGCATCTGTCCTTGTTTTGATTACCATGGCTTTGTAATAAGTTTTAAAATCAGGAAGTGTGAATTGTCTCACTTTCTTCTTCTTTTTCCATATGTTTTTGGTTATTTAGGGCCCACTGCTCTTTCAAATAAATGTGATTGTTAACCCTTCCATTTCTTCAAGAAAGCTGTGGGAATTTTGATTGGGATCACATTGACTTTCTAGATTGCTTTGGGTAGAATTGTCATCTTAATAATAGTTACTCTTTCAATTCATGAACATGAAATGTCCTTCCATTTATTTAGGTTTTTTATTTCTTTCAGGAATGCATTGTATTTTTCTATGTATAAGTCCTTTACAACCTAGGTTAAATTTATTCCTAGTTGTTATTGTAAATGGAATTTTTTTCTTGATTTCGTCTTCAGATTGTTCATTATGAGTGCATGGAAACACTACAGATTTTTGTATGTTGATCTTGCACCTTACTATTTGCTGAATTTGTTTACTTGCTCTAGTGGCTTTATGTGAGTTTTTCAGGAATTTCTATGTATAGGATCATGTCATTGGAAAATAGGGAAAGTTTTACTTCTTCCTTTACAATTTTGGATGTCTTTCATTGCATTTTCTTACCTTATTGCTCTGGCTAGAACTTCCAGTACAATGTTGAATAGAGGTGGTGACAGTGGGCATCCTTGCCTTGTTTCTGATCTCAGAAGAAAACTTTTCAGTTTTCCATCATTGAGTATGTTACTTGTGTGAATTTATTATATATGGCTTTTATCAAGCTGAGGAATGTTTCCTTCTATTCCTATTTTTCTAAGTGTTTTTTATCATGAATGAGTACTATATTTTGTCAAATACGTTCTACACATCAATAAAGATTTGTGCTCTTTTCCTTTGTTTTATTAATGTGGTGCATCACAATAGTTGATTTTCTTATGTTGAATCATCCTTGAATACTCAGGATAAATCGCACCTATCATGGCATATAATTCTTTTAATGTGCTGTGGCATTCTATTTCCTAGTATTTTGGTGTGAATTTTTGCATCTATATCCATAATGCATATTGGTCTTGGTTTTCTGTCTTTGTGGTATTCTTACCCGGTGTTGGTAAAAGGCTGAGGTTAGCTTCATCAAATTTTTGGAAAAATATGAGCAGGATTAGTGTTAGTTCTTCTTGGAATGTTAGGTAAAATTCAGCAGTGCAGCTATCTGTTCCCACGCCTTTCTTTGTTAGGAGGGTTTTAATTTCTGATTCAATTCTTTTACTTATTGTTGGTCTGTTGATTCTTCTGTATACTGTTGAGTCAGTGTATATAGTTTGTGTGCTTCTAGAAATTTGTCCATGTCATCCAGGTTATCTAACTGGTTGGCATAGTGTTTTTCATAGTATCTCTTGTAATATATTTTATTTCTGTAGGGTTGCTAGTAATGTCCCCTATTATTTCTAATTTTAGTTATTTTCATCTGTCTATTTTTTCCTTTGTCAGTCAACTAGAGTTGTGTCAATTTTATTATTCATTTCAAAGAAACAATTTTTGATTTTGTCAAGCCCCTCTACTGTTATTTTTTAATTCTTTATTTCATTTATCTCTACTCTAATCTTTGTTATTTCCTTCCTTCTGCTCTCTTTGGCCTTAGTTTGCTTTTCTTTTTTTTAGATCCTCTGACTGTGAGGTTAGGTCTCTGCTATGAGAGCTTTCTTCTTTTTTAATGTAAGCATTTAGAGCTATAAATTTCCCTCTCAGCTCTGCATTGCTGCATCCACTAAGTTTTGACACACTGTGTTTTCTTTTTCATTTGCTTCAAGATATTTCCTAAATTAGCTGGTGATTTCTTAATTTACCCATTGGTTGTTTAAGAATATGCTCTTTAATTTCATATATTTGTGATTTTCCAGTCTTCCTCTGTTGTGGATTAATAACTTCGTTCCATTGTGGCCAGAGAAAAGACATCACATGAATGATTTCTATAATTTAAATGTATTGAGACTTGTTTTGTGATCTAATATTTGGTTTATCCTGAAGAATGAACCATGTACATTAGAGAAGATTGTGTGTTCTGCTGCTGTTGGGTGAAGTGGCCTATATATGTTTCTTGGGTCTAATTGGGTTATTGTGTCATTTGAGCCCTCTATTTACTTGATCTTCTGTCTAGATGTTCTGTCTGCTATTGAAAATGGTATATTGGAGTCTCCTACTATTAATGTATAACTGTCTATTTCCCCCTTCAAATTTGTCTATATTTGCTTCATATACTGGAGCATATAATTTTTTCTTCTTTTTGAATTTTTTTTTCTTTGTTTCTAACAGTTTTGACACAAAGCCTATTTTATCTATTATTAATATAGGTATCCTGCTCTCTTTTAGTTACTATTTGTATGGTATACATTTTTACAATCTTTTCTTTCAGCCTACTTATGTCTTGAATGTAAGGTGAGTATCTTATAAATAACATATATTTTTTAATCCATTCTGCCAATCTCTGCTTTTTGACTGGAGACTTTAATCTTTTTACAATTTAAAGTAATTTCTGATAAAGTAAGACTTTCTTCTTCCACTTTGTATACCTGTGGTGGTTAGAAAGCTGCATGTACTCCAGAGAAACATGTTCTTACACCTGACCCATTTCTGTGGATGTGAACCCATTTTAAATAGGATCATCAGGTAAGTTGTGGCCCACCTCAACCAGGATGGGCCTTTATCCTATTACTGGAGTCATTTATAAGCAGAATGAAATTCAGGATATAGACAGAAAGCCACAGGAAGCAGGAAAATATACATCAATGGAATGTAGAAGAGAATGGAGAGATCAGGATGTTGCCATGTGACAAAAGGCCAAGAATCACCAGTAGCCAAACCCTGAACATCACAATCTTTGAGGAGAAAGCTTTGCCTTGATGTTGCCTAGATTTGGACTTTTTTCCCAGCCTCAAGCCATGAGCAAATACCCATTGTTTAGCTCAAGCCATTTCATGATATCTGCTTGAGCAGCCTAAGAAATGAAAACAATGTCCTATTCCATTTTTTGTGCCCTTCAATTCTTCTGTTAATGCCTACTCTCATATTTATTTACTTTTTTTCGTAGTGTACCATTTCAGTCTCTCCACATTTCCTTCTTTATCTATTTTTAGACATTTTCTTTGTGCTTATCATTGGGTTTAAGTTTAACATCTTAAATTTAAAGCAATCATATTTTTTTACTTTCAATAGCGCAAACACTGTGCCGATAATACTCCATTCCCTCACTTTTTATTGTATTGATATAAATGATATCTTTATGCATTGCAAATCCAAAACCGTTGATTTATCATTGCTTTATATGCATCTGTATTTTATAACTTTCGAAAGTAAAAAGTGATATGCCAAAGAACACAATACAATAGTACTGACATTTATAATTCCCATATGGTTACTTTTACTGGATGTCTTTTATTTCTTTGTGCTGCCTTGATCCACAATCTTGCATCCTTTCCTTGCAATCTGAAGTGCCTCCTTGAGCATTGCATACAGGGCTGACTGAGTGATGATGAACTTCCTCAGCCTTTGTTTACCCTTTGTTTACCTGTGAATGTCTAAATTTCTCCCTCATTTTTTTCCCATCCCCTCCCCTCCCTCATTTTTTTTTTTTTTTTTACATGGGCAGGCACCAGGAATCGAACCCGGGTCCTCAGTCCTCGGACACAGCAGGCAAGCGTTCTTACCTGCTGAGCCACCGTGGCCCACCCCCTCCCTCATTTTTGAAAGAATGTCTGGCTGGTTACAAAATTTTTAGTTGGCAATTTTTTCTTTCAGCATTTTAAAACATCAAGTTATTGCCTCCATGGTTTCTAATGAGAATTTGGCACTAATCTAATTGGAGATGAGATCCCTTGTACATAACATGTTGTTTTTCTCTTGCAGCTTTCAGAATTCTCTCCTTGTCCTTGGTATTTGACAATTTGACTATTATGTGTCTGGGCATAGTTCTTTTCAAGTTTATCCTGTCTGAAGTTCATTGGCTTCTTGAATATGTATATTTGTGTCTATCATTAAAATTGGGAAGCTTTCTGCTATTGGTTCTTTGAATAGTCTCTCTGCCCTTTTCACTCTTTCTTCTCCTTTTGGACTCCCATAATCTATATATTGGTATGCTTGATAGCGTCCCACAGGTTTCTTAGGCTGTGTTCACTTTTTTCATTCTTTTTTCTTTTTGCCTCTCAGCCTGTATCATTTCAATTGTGCTGTCTTTGAGTTTATGGATTTGATCGTCTGCTAGCTATAATTTGCTGTTGAATTCTCTAGGAATTTTTTATTTCTATTGTGGTTTTCAACTGCAATATTTTTGTTGGGTTCCTTTAAAACATTTCCATGTCTTTATTGAGATTCTCATATTGTTATTACATTGCTTTCCCGTTATTCCTTAGTTTTCCCCCAGGTTTCCTCTTATCTCCTTGAGCATATTAAGGATCATTTTGAAAATAAAGGCTTTCTGTGGTTTGTCCAAAGTCTGGTCTTTTTCATTGATGTTTTCTGTTTTTTTTTTTAAATTTTATTCCTCTCAATGGGCCATCATTTCCTATTTCTTTGTTTATCATGTAATCTTTTGTTGCTCTCTGTATTTATTAATATTTTAATGTGTTAACTCTGGGGTTGAGTCTCTGATCTCTGTTTCTTAGGTTTGTATCCAGCCAGGAACTAAATAAACAAAGTTTCAGGGACTAAATAAACAAAGCCATTGCAAAAAACACTTTTCACAGTCCTTGCAGATTGGCTCCGGGTTGGCTGGTGGTGTCCTTCAGAGTTTGGCCTTCCAATCAAGAACAGCCTGAGGTGAAAATGAATTGCAGTATCTACCCTATTTTCTGAGCCAGCATCTTGTCCTCGGCTTCTGCTCATTTGTGGCCTGATTATTTTCCCCATTTACAGGAACCTGACTGCCCCCTCCATTCCCTATGAAATAGACATTTTCCCCTTCCCAAGGGCTCTATTGTTTGTTTTAAAACAGGTAATCATTTGCCCTGGATTTAAGAGGTTTAATGTTTTCTTTTACTGCTTTAGCTGTTGAAGAGTTGCTTTTTCCTTCAGGACAAGTTCTAGGAGGGTGAACCATAGATGAGTGTCCTCCTTCAGTCGTTCAGGCTCCTGACAGATGGGCACCTACATGGATATGCAGACATCACAGCAGGCACATGGGGGCTACCCTGCTCCCTGCAGAACAGGGCCAGGGACACAATGGGGTTGCAGCCCCTTGAGGAAGGCACCAGCAATGGCATAGAAGCTTCTCCTGCCTTTCTATTTTTCAGCAATACAGAAAAGTTTATACAGTTCATACAAGTAATTTTTTTTAGATCTATACAATGAAATGCTAGACTGTTCTAGGAGAAAAATAATTAAATTGATAGCAAAATATCTTTTAGCCCCCATGAGCAACATGCAACCTCTTACTAGGAAAACATTCTATAGTCACATTGGTCATGCCACATTTTTAAATGGTAATTATGTTAATTTTTTTCAAATGGAGGAAAACAATGCAACTTTCACTTTTTCTTGTATTTCAAAACTACTTATATAAATTCTCCTTCACATCCCAATCCATTCCATTACCAAGACAGGAATGAGATAAAGGGTGAGAAAAAGATCCCCAATTTCTTCTCATTTTCCTCCTTTCCCCTGGAGTACACTAAGAATTCATTAAAAAAAATTTAAAGTCAGAAAGATAACAAGAGACTCAAAAATGTTTCTTCAAAAGACAAAGTGCCAATAAGTAAATGGGCATTCGATTGTCAGTAATCAAATAGGCCCCCAGATAGCTTTAAGATAATTTCATTTTAACAGGGAAGTGTTAAAATGGAAAAGAAACTTCCTGAGAGGCACCCCTTGTAACAATAAATTATAGCTTAAATTGCTATTGTATCTATTACACCTGGCAAAGGCAGAATTATTTTTTTTTGTTGTTCCTTTCATGCACTTGTAAGGCTAAAGTACAGTGGTTTATAAATGTCATATAATGGACTGGTAAACACTCACCATATCTATCAATCATGTTTGTTTAAAGTTTTCTTAACATTAGACACTTTTGAAATGGGTATAAAAAACTTAGTAAACAATCATTTCATTTCTTCTCCTATCTTAGGCATGTTATTAAAACCTACAGACTGAACAAATGATTGGAGAGACGAGATTAAATTCGTTTGTTTCTGTGTTCCCTGACGTATTTAAAATTCTGTAGTGAAAAAGGTTCTCTGCCATGGGATGAAATTGTGGACCGATTCAGAAGGCTTTTCTGCTCACTTTTGAGTAGAAGATGACCTTTCAATAAATTTAAATTCCAAACAGCCTCGGTTCAGAAATTAGAATCTTCAGTCCTTTATAATAACCAAAATTTCAAAATTGATTTGTCCACCATCTTCTCTTTTCATTTAGCTGACCCATTGTAGTGCGGGATAATGTCATGGTCCTTCTTTTCTTTCTTGTTCATCTCTCCTCCAACTAATAGATTCTTGCTATTCCTGGCAAGGATAAAAGAGATAAGAAAAAGGAGACAGGATGGGGTAAAGGATATGACAACTTTCTTTTTTGAATTGGTACTGTTGTAAGCTAGCTCAGGCAGGTGCTGAGAGTTTCCTCTATTTGGTGTTCTTTCACAGCCTTCCTTTTGTTGCTGTTTTTCTCCCTGCCTTCTGTACAGAGGAGACATCAATCCTCAAATGGCTCTTACTCATATACTCCTATGCATGGGAAAAACTTTTGCATCCTTTCCCCTGAAATCTCCAGGTGTACAGGTCAGTTCCAATAAGCAGTGACTTCTGGACTACCTGCAAAAGTAGTTCCTTTTGATTTCCCAGATTGGGAGTTACTTCCCAGTGCACTATGCCTCCTAATAAAAAATTACACATAGCAGGTTCCCGAAGTGTTCTCCTGAAGCCTCTCGACCCCCCCTTGCTAGACTTGAGGTGCATGCAGTAGTGACCAGGGGGCATTGGGCCTGAGACTATGGTTTTGCTCTAAGATATCCTCCACAGCAATTCTTTCTTTGATCTTTTTTTTTAAAAATGCCTTAACCTGGCTGAGCAGTCCAAGAGTCAGGTGACCAGTTTTCATAATTTCTTCTATAAGGTTTGCATTTTGATTTGCAATCTATTGTATCTTGGGGTCTCATTTGAAATGCCAATTTTAATATGTGGTGATACTCAACTGACACTTTAGGTAAGGCTAATCCAGCATGAAAAAAGACCCAAGATACTCTTCGATTGGTTCAGAAGTCATCAATCCATTCGCACTTTCAAAAACAGTATCTAGCAGAGGTTTTCAACAAGGGCTCATGGATGGGCTTTATGCGATCTGTAAAATTTATGGAATGATGTACACGTTTTCAATGTGTGTGCACAATGGTATACTTTGGGGGGTAATGACCCCAAATAGCTTAAGAGCCTTTGGGGAAAAAATGTTGCAGGATTTATCTGTTTAAAAGTACAAATACAACTATTTGTGAGTAGAAAAGTAACCACACTGCTTTCTTCAAGTTACGCTTTGTCTTGGCAAATCAAAGAAACTGTGGATATTTAATATACATAGTTAATGGAAAAGAAATTCCATTCTTCCCTCAAAACTTAAGACTTTCAATTCCCTGATCATCAAACTTAAACCAGTTTTAAAATCATTAATATCAGCTTTTGTCAAAGAATTAAAAAAAATTCCTTCTGTAGTTCCACAGACAATGGGGCAGTGGGGAAGGGGGATTAAAATCATGGTTTTGGCTAGAAAGATCATATCTTTTATATGTATATTTCTGGTTAGATACATTCCTTCAGTTATTTTATTCCCAAAGTGCTACTAGACAATTTGCAACTATAGAATCTTTTAATGTAGTTTTGGACAGAAACTATTAAGGCAGCAAAGATAGAAATAGGAAAAAACCTCACATCAATGGAGCTGTTAAGATGCCCTAATTAAAATTTTAATTATGAGTTGAGTGAATGAGGAGAACATTTTTTCTCAGTTGGGCATTTTTTAGGTCTTCATTTTAATTTTTGTAACAGATATTTAAATTTCTAGGTCTTACTGAATCTTGCTGATCCCTAAATAAATTAACAATTAAATTGACTCCTCTGTCACAAGGCGAGGCACACGGGGGCACCTGCTGGCTTCTCACTTCTCTTCTGGGTTTCATTGCTTTCAGCTTCTTGCTTCTGTGGCTTAAAGGACTCCAGTAAGAGGATTAAGACCCACCCTGAGCCATGTCTTAACTGAAGTAACCACATCAAAAGATTCTATGTACAATAGGTTTACACCCACAAGAATAGATTATCTTTAGGAACATGATTTTCTGGAGTACATGCAATTCCAAACCACCATACCTGGTATGGTGGTCAATAAATATTAAATAGATGGATAAATATTAAACAAAATTTATTTTTAGCATTATATCAATTATTTATCACCATAATAGCGCTGTGTAACAAGCAACCATGAAATCTTTTTGATATGCAACAGTATAACATTTATTTTCTTCATAAGTCTATAGGGTACAGCTTATCTGCAGTGATCTCCTCTGCGCTCCTCTATGTGTTTGAGGGTGTTGCCTGACTGTCAGATAATCTAGAATGGCCTCAGTGGGGAAAATGGGAAGACCTGACTTCATTTCATATGTCTCAGCCTTCAGCAGGGTAGACTGAAATTATTTTCATGGTGATGGTTAGGTGCTAATGTAACGTAGTCCCAATTCTAGAAGTATTTTTCAAGATGACTCATGTCATGTCTGCTAACACTCCATTGGATAAGGCAAGCCCCATGACTACACCTGGAGTCACGGGGAAGGAGGATAGGCTTGCTTCTTTGTTGAGAAGGACTGCAAAGTCTCATGGCAAAGGTTGTTGAATGCAGGAAGGGATAAAAAATTGGATTCATTAATATAATAAATCCACCAAGCATATGACCTTCAAGATTTACAGTCAAATCTGATTTGTTTGCATCATAATTTCCTTAAGCATCTCCCAATTAGTAGGCAATAGGTTGGTTTCCTTTTTCCACTCTAACATAAAAATACTGGTATTAGTAGGCTTAAGCATATTGAGTGTTTTTCCTACTGAGTTATTCCTTTTTCTATCATTAAATTACTCAAACTATTTTCCTTTCTAGCAAGTTTGAAGGTCATGCGGTGGTTGTTGGTATCAAATCAACAATGACTCAATGATTTCAAGGCCAATGTCTCTACAATATTTCTGGTCTTTCTCTTATGTTCAGAAGATGGCTGCTGCAGCGCCAATGACCTCCTTCTCATTTAAAGCAGGAAGAAGTAAAAATGAAAGGTGCAGCCCACAGATCTACTTTTACTTTCCTTGACCTGTGCCCCCCCAAGGCATGTTCCCATGCCTGGCCAGAAGATGGGAGATGGAAAGATGTCAGGGTTGGGCTAATCAATCATTGACCCCACAGTATCTGCCACACCTGTTACTCATCTGTCTATACCCTGGATAGAAGGAGCATTGATGCAAGATTTTCACAATCACATAATCACATTGTAAAGGTATATCGTTATATGTTCTTCTTTTTTGAATGGCTTTCTTATGCATTTTCAAAGGCTCTTCAAGGATTAAAGTTGCTAACTCTGTCACATCTGTTGCCTGTGCTCCTTTTCCTTTTAGTTTTGGAAGTTTCCATTTTAGAGAAATTTAAAACTTTTTTTATATGGTTACTTGTCTTGGTAATTAGTACAAGATATTTGATTTCTGCAGTACCACTGCTAGCTCATAAGACACCTTTTATTTTGAAATTGAAAAAACCACTTGTTATGCAAGACATTTTATTTCCATCTGCCAGGAAATGATCAAATCATAATGATTTTGAAGGAGTAAGCCACTCTACTGCCCTCTTCTTCAAACATTTCCTGATAAACATTCAACTCTACATTTCTGTATGTGATGATTCCTCTGTAGTTACATATCTAAATTCCCTCTACCAAAAGCAGAAACCTGCTTTCAAAAAAGCCAGAGAAGATTTATGCAAATGGTTAAGTTGCACAAAAGGAAGATTATTAAGAATTAGGCTCTGCGGGAGACTAAAAATAAGGCATAATTGGCTAAGGAATCAATTAAAGTCATTAAAAAGGTGTCTGTTCAAAGATTTCCTACTTTGAATTAATTGAAGTTAAATTTAAGATTATATTGCCGTTACTAACAGTAATCACAGCATACAGGGTTATCAAACTGAAGTTTAAAATTGAAATAAATGATGTTATAGATTTCTGTGTTTTAATTTAAAAAGTATTTTTGTTTTCAAATTAGGGCAAACTTTATTTAAAAATGTATTTGTAAACTTTGACTATCTGTGAGTACAGATAATGCAGGTGAAAGGAAGTTGTATACTAAGATTCATTATTAATTTTTTTGTTAATAAATTGTGTGATTTGGGGAAATCACTTAATTTTTTTGAGCCTCAGTTTTTTCATTTGTAAAGAGGAGACAATAATTATTGGCCTTGTGTAGCTTATAAGATGTTACAAAAATGATTTTAAAGAGATTTAATGAAGTCAAAAGGACAAAGTTGTGTAAGAGAATTTAAATGCGAACTATTATTCTTAGAATGTTTAATTTTATCAGGTGTTAATTTTGCTTAATTGATTACAAATACTTAAGGAAGAAAGAAGAACAACCTCTGTGCTTTTGAGTTACATAAAAGGACAACAAATACATTTTTAGAAACATTTTGTCTTTGATTTTTGCAGATTTTGTTTTGTTTTAATCCTGTCTTAGCTAAACATGAAAGTTGGTCCAGGTTGCTGAGGGAGAAAGAAGAACATGAAAATTTATTTACTAAAGTTAAAAAACTTGTGATCCACCTGTAGCAGATGTATTGGGAAGGCCAATATGGCATGCTCATATGGCCTGGTGAAGAAAGTTTGAATGAAGGGGAAAAGCTTCTACTGTAATATTAGCTCTAAACTGAATCTTCTAAAAAATACGTAATTTAGTTCTAAAGTAAAGGACACAAAATATAGTGCCTATTTATTTTGTAGGTTGGTTTAGATTCAATTTTTCTTTCTTCTCAGCTATGGCAAACATCATCCACTGATTAGAGATATGCATTGGTAGAAAAGATACAGGTTGAGGCAGTTTTTTTTTACAAGAATAAATAGTTTTGGCTGGCTGTATATAAAGAATTCCCTTAGGGAAAATATTTAGTAGCTAAGTAAAAGACATCCTAAACTGTGTCCATTTAAACTTGTTGGTTAGTCAGAGGAAATTTTAACGCACTATGATTTTCCCAAAGGCAACCTCTATGTTTGTGAGTCAGATAAAAGGACAGCAAATACCTTTTTAGAAACATTTTGTCTTTGATTTTCACAGAATTCATTTTAATCCTGTCTTAGCTAGACATGAAAATTGGCCCAGGTTGTTCCATATTCCGTGCTCCTCGAGAGAAGACTAACAGACTTGGCAATAAGGAAATGTTGGTGAAGGCAAACACTGAGAGAAAAAGGACTTTAACCAGATCCCAACAAGTAATTTATAGAATCTGCTTTTTTTTTTTAGGGATATTATTATCATTATAAATTTATCAACTACTTTTAGTTGAAATATCACATAAAATCTTAGCTACAATTCTAGTTAGGGCAGTAATAATCATCACTATAGATAGAAACTCTAAGCTGATAAATACTCCTCTTAAAAACAAGAGAATTGGATTCATTTTTTAGTTTCAAACTGCAGTGGGATAGTATAATATTTTGGCTTTAGTTGTAGACTTGCTGCAGCTTTATTGGTGTGGAGTATTATTTATAATCTTAGCTACCATTCTCCTTTCTCTAACTACCCATTGACTTTCTGAAAAGAGTGGGTCAACTTGCATGAAATTAAACCTAAATCCCTTAAATTTATTGCATACAGCTGAGTCTATGGCATGACTTCAATATGCTCAAGTAAATATTAGGTAAACAGAACCCTACATAAGAAAATTGGAATTTGTTATGACTGAGATAGGGCTAATAAAACAACTATAGATTTTTATTTTAGATTGGTTGGGATATAAATGAGAATTACTAATTTTTATTGTGTCTTCGGAGTACTATTCTGACATTTCTAGTGATCTTCATAAACTTTCATTGCCCTATTACAGTTTATTAAGCTACAGGGTCTTCATAAATATGCAAACTAGCTTAATAAGATTGTCTGCCATGATTGCTCATCAATTTGGTATCGAAAGGGCACCAACCGAGTCAATAAAAATGTCTGTGGAATGGCCTGTGACATATCTAATCTCAAAGCTTATTTCACTTAAAGGGGGCCATAAACTGTTAAAATAGTAGAATCACATTATTTGTATAAGTAGAATGAAAATTTTGTTCATTAGGCTTGATTTCTTCTGTGTAGCTACATTTCACAAACCTGTAAACAGTCTTTATAGATGTAAGTTTTCCTCCTGATAATTTTATTTCATTACACAGACATTTATCATTTGGGAAATACTTTGTTGGCAAATGAAATGGACAAAATATTGGTCTTAAAGTAGATCAGGAAAAATCCATGTTTATGAAAGAAATTTTAGAATGAAAAATTTATTCAGCTAGGGTCTACTTTCCCACAGGGATAAATTTGTATTCAAATTTTGGAAAAAAGGAGATGCTTTCTAAAAAACTTTTAAATTGAAATAATTATAGATTCACAGGAGGTTATGAAGACACGTACAGGGCAGACCCATATAAGCCTTTTCCAAGCCTCATTGCCAACACTCCATAGTACCAAAGTAAAATATCAAAACCAAGAACTTGGTATTTCCACAATCCATAAAGCTTATTCAGATTTCACCAATTGCACATGCATGATTTACGTGTGTGTGTGTGTGTGTAATTCTATGCAATTTTGTCACGTGTAACTTTGTGTAACCAGTACCACAGTTAAAATATTTAACTCTGCTATCAACACACAGATCTCTTGTGTCCCACCTTTATAATCACACCTACCCCTTATACTTGGCAACCACTAAATCTGTTCTCCATCTCTGTAATTAAGCTCTTTCCTGATTCTTATATAAATGGAATCTTGCAGTATGTATTCTTTGAGATTGGCTTTCTTCACTCACTCTAATTTTTTTTAGGTTTATCCAAGTTGTCGGTTTCAATAATGTATTCCTTTTTATTGCTGAATAGCATTCCATGGTATGGATATACCACAGTTTTTTGAATCGTTTACCTTCTGAAGGATATTTGGGTAGTTTTTAGGTTTTGACTATTTTGAAAAAAAGGTGCTATGAACTTTCATGTACAAGCTCCTATGTGAAAATATTTATTCATTTTTTTCTGGGATAAATACCCAAAAACAAAATTGCTAAATCACATAGTAAATTATATTTCAGTTTTGAAAAATAACTGCTAAACTATTTTTCAGAGTTTGACATTTAACTTTCCCACCAGCACTGTATGAGTGAGCCAGTTTCTCCTCATCCTTGCCAGCATTTGGTGTTTTCACTATTTTTTCATTTTAGCTATTTTGATAGGCGTGTAGTAATACTCATTGTGGTTTTAATTTATATTTCTCTACTGCTAATTATGTTGAACATTTTTTAAAGACTTTATTGTTTCTCTAAGATTTTAAGTTAATTGTTTTCAAGTGGCTGCACTTTTTTTTCATATAAAATAATAGAAGCATCTGTATTCATTGGCAAATCTGCTTGCTAAATGGCACTTCTTGAAAAGATCATATGAACAGGAGTCAGGACCTTGGATTTCAGTCTTGGGACTGCAAATTAGAGCTATGTCAGTTTGTGTAGATGACTTCATTTTTTAAAATTATAAAACTGGAATAAGAATATCCATGTTGGGAAGATTAAGTGAGTTTTTAAATGTAGGTCCGCACGTAGATACAAGACACATTATTATTGTTGTTGTTATTACTGTATTCTCTGAAATGCTCAAGCTTACTGAACAGAATGCTTCGTCTTAATTTTTTTTATAAAAGGTAACAGCTTCTAATAACAGTCCCTGCTTCTTTAATTTCATTTTCTTATCCAACAAATAATAACCTACATATCTTAAGAATGGCTTTTGTTTTTGAGAATTTTATTAATAACTAACATTGCACAATGATTTATAAATTTGTGAACACTCTTTATCAAACTTGATTTTAATTTTACCTCACAATAGTCTCAGAGTTATATCAGGTTATACCCTCATTGTGAAAATGAAGAAACCAACATTTGGATGAGAAAAGCATCTTCTTGTGGGGATGACCAGGCAGAACTCACTGGGGGTTGGGCTGAGTTTTCTGGAATTCTCCAGCCTCAAGAAATGTATTTTCTTTTGTGCCATTTTCCAGAGAATGACCCTTATCTTCTTGATCTTTTTAAATTTCTATTTTTTATTCATAGTAACTGCCCAAACAATTTATAATAGGACCTACTTTTATAGGATGTCCTATCTTATTCAGTTAATTGCTCTTCAGAGAATTTTATTTATTTATTTAAAAGTCATATGATGTGAAAACATATATCACTGCCAGAATATACTACAAGAATCCAAAGATTTTATTTTTCATGGCCACTAAATATGTTGTGTTATATTTATAATACATCTGTCTAAATATCTTATCCATAGAAAAGCAAAAAGGCAACTTTAAGGTTTCCTGAATTTCCAGGTCTTGGTATAAAATGAAAGCAAAAGCAGAACAAACCAACTCCACTAAAACAACTCTTCACATGTGTGTGTAGCAAGGAGATGGGTGGATAAGTAAACAAAGTTTAATTTTACAGTCTTTTTGAAAAGTCCAAGTTTGGTTGGAGTTCTTTTATGAAATTTTCTTAGGGCTAGAATCTGACACTTCATCATTCTTGGTTTGCTGGAGTCCCCAGTCCTCTTGCTCCCATAGCTTTTTCTTCCATAGATTTAGCACAAACTCTCCTAGCCTAACTTCCCAGAAGGAAAACTATTTTTTTAGAAATGCTGTGAGTGGGGTTCTGTAGGTAACTCATGGAAATGTGATGGAATTGTCAAAAGTTTAATAAATCAACCATGAGTACAGGGAAATGTGCTACCATAGTATTTATCTCAGTAGAAGATTGTGAAGCTTCTTTATCTAAGCATGAGGGAAACATGGACATACATTGGTACCCATCCTTCTGGGTTCCAAGGCTTTCTTCTCACCTACCCCTAGTTTCTCTATTGCAGCTCTCCTTCTCCTTACTTTGTGGGTGCAAGAGAGTGTAGTGGCAATGAAGTCAATTGACAATGAAGTTTTTATATGAGAGGAGGCTTCTTAATTCTTTATGTGGCCTCAGACAGTGACACTATGACAAGTCATCCATCTCACAAATGCATGATACTCTTTACCAGTGGATAATGAAAGACAGTGTTAAAGAATTAGCATGAGTCAATTGTGTTTAAAGACAAAAGTAACTAAAAGCACTGGGGTAGGTGGATTAGCTTTTATACCAAAGACAATGCTATGTGTAAAGCTTTTCCAATCACACTTATTCATTCCTTTTTTGTTTGTTTGTTTTCCTCTCCTTTATGCTAGCCTTTCTTAATGACCTCTTCTCTTTGTAAGTTTCCTCTGAAAAATATAGGAGAAACTTGCAACTTTATATGTTCCTTTCAAATGAAAAATAAATGAAAAAGCAGTTGGACATCTTTAATACATTGGTGAACATTTTTACTTAGTATCACAAGAACTAACTGTGACTCACTTATTGACAATGGTTATTGTATTATCAGCCTATCATTTTAGGCTTTATTTAGTTTGCCATCAACTTCCTTTCTGCTAGTGTTTATGAATCAGCAACATGGATGGAGATGCCATTTAAAATCACCTGATCTTTATTGCTCACAGTAGCTCTTGGGAGATGACTGTTCTGATGGTTGTAAAATTGAATCTTCTTCTATCCGGAAGGAGAAGCAATTGGCGAGTGACCTCAGCTGAAGACAGGAAAGCCTTGATAAAATATTTCATTGGGACTTTCTAAAGCTGCTGTAAGAATGTAATTGCCAGATTTTCATAGACAAAAATGGAAAAACAGTGAAGTAGAAATCAGGGTAACTGGGCATTATTCCTACTTAACTAGCTGAGTGACCTTGGGAAGTCATTGAAATTTAAGCTCCCCTTTTCATTTATAAGATGGCGGAGTGTCTGCTTCATCAATATCATAAAACTTTCTTTTTAAAGGATAATAAGAAAGAATCATAGGATGGAGATTTAAAAAGTAATTATATAAAAAAAGTAATTATAAAGCATCCTGCTTGTGTAAAATAGCATAATAATACTATTGAGAGAAAAACAGGGCAAACATATTTATTGTTACCAATACACATTGATAACACATTCACTTGGCAGGTTTGCACTGCATACTAGATATTTATTTTGGAAAATATTCATTTCTTTAATAATGCTAAGGAAAGACTGAATGAGATATGTTCTAGGACTGAATGTGTTGGTATGTAGAAAAAGATTCATTAATCAGGAACTCTTTTCTATTTCAAAACTCAATGAAAATTCTTCTTTTTAGAACCCTTTTGTAAAAATATAACAGGTCAAGATTTATCTGTGTTCTTTCTTTTAAAAATATTACTGCATAACAAAAACTATTAAAACAACAAGAAATGTGAGGCAAAAATTGGCAACAGAAGCCTTAAAATATTTGTTTGTGTTCAATTTACTTTCCAGTCATCAGTCACATACATTTTAAATGTTTACATATACAATAATAATAGAAATAAAACTTTGTAGTGGATATTTTTAGTTAAAATTGTACCATAATTTTTTTTTCTATTTTATTAATCTTTCTTTTTCATTTACTTTTCTCTTCTTCGCGAGGTAATGAATGGAAGCTGATTGGTACATAACACTTCATCATGAACTTCTTGGCAGTCAGCAGACATAGAACTAGCTCATGTTTTTAAAAAGAACTGCATGAAATTCCATGAAAAGGAATTTATTCTACTACTTCTCTATTGTAGCTATGCAGGGTTTTTCTTTTATTCTTACAACCGCAATGCTACCATAAGTACCTCTGCATTCATTTAACCAGCAGGTATTTGCTGAATACCTTCTATGAGTCAGGCAATGTTCCAGCTCTTGGGATACATATGTAGAAACAAAGTTCTCAGTTCTCATGCACCTTAAATTAGAACCAGGGGACACAGACAATAAACAGTGAATATAATAAAAGGTATATTATAGAATATGTTAAAAAGTGACAGTGTTATGGAAAAAAAGGAAAAGTTGATTAGGGAAAGCAGTTTCAAGGTTTTGGGCGAGTGGAGTGGTAGCTTTAATTTTAGTGATTATGAGATGCCTCATTGATTAAGAGGCTTTTGAGCAAAGATTTGAAGAAGATGAGGGAATGAGGGGGAGAAAGCATTTCAGGCAGAAGAAATAGTGCAAATATCCTAAGGTGGGAATGTGCCTGGCGTATTGGGGCAGCCAGGAAGCCAGTGTGGCTGAAGTGGACTGAATAGTAAATGAGGTCGGCCAAGTAATGAGTACTAGAGCCACGTAGGGACTCTAGACACTTTTATACTTTTCAGTTGTTATTTTGAATGAAATGGGGAGTTATTTAAGGTTTGGAGCAGAAGAGTTAAATGATTTTTCCCATTCAGCATTGTTCTGGGGGACTAGTTATACAGATTTTTCCCTGTTTAACTGCTATAGAATATTTCATCATATGATATGTCACATTTAATTCATCCATCACTCTCTTAATGGATTTTTAGGTTATCATTTTTTGTCTACTATGCAGCTTGCTGTAATAAAAATAATGGTAAATGTCTGCTTGTACACATTTGCCAGAGTTTCTCTAAGATATATTCTTTGTAGTGCAAATGCTGGGTCATTTTGTGTCTATTTTAAGCAATACTTCTCTAAACAAGATTTCGTTAGGGTATCTCTTTATTTTTTCCTAAAACTTTTAGAGTTTTATTTTCTGCATTCTAGTATTCATCTCTTAACAGTTTATTTTTGGTTATGGTATATGGTAGAGACCTAACTTTATTTCTTTTCATAGAGAGCTGACTGCCTCTACATCAATTTTGAATAGTATACACACACACACACATATGTGCAATTAGGTAGAACAATAGCGTCGCAAATATTTACACATACTAATTGTAGTCCCCAGAACCTGTGAATATGTTACTTTACATGGCAAACAAGACCAGGAAGATGAGATGAAGCTGAAGATCATAAAATGGGAAGATTATCTGGATTATCTGTGTGGGCCCAATGTAGTCACAGGGGTCCTTATGAGAGGGGGCAGTGAGGTCAGAGTTAGGAAAGGAGACGCAACGACAAAAGCAAAGGTCAGAGGGATGCAAAAAAGAGGCTATGAGGCAAAGAATGAAGGTGACCACTGGAAAATGGGAGAGCTAAGGAAAGGGATTCT
The DNA here is from genome assembly GCA_004026745.1 of Myrmecophaga tridactyla. Taxonomy (NCBI): domain Eukaryota; kingdom Metazoa; phylum Chordata; class Mammalia; order Pilosa; family Myrmecophagidae; genus Myrmecophaga; species Myrmecophaga tridactyla. Next base: position 21,175 of record PVIY010003555.1, read on the forward strand.
CCCATACAGCCTCCAGAAGGAGCAGCTCTGTTGACACCTTGATTTAGGACTTCTGACCTCTAGAATTGTAAGATAATAAATTTACATTGTTCTAAGCCACTAAGTTTTTGGTAATTTGTTACAGCAGCAATAGGAGACCTGAACAGTGTAAGTATAGTATAGTATATATATACAATATACTATATACAATATATGCGTATTATTATGGTATATGATAAGGATCTAAGTTTAATTTCTTTTTATGGAGAACTGATTACCTCTACATCAGTTTTGATGTGTGTGTATATATACATATATATTTTATGTGTGTGTATAAATGAAAATACATGTGTGTGTATATATAAAAATACATGTTTGTGGTGTGTATGTATATATAGACACATATATATGGATGTATTAATGTTTTTATTTCTATAGAGGTGAGATTTCTGGAATAAAGAAGATATGTATTTAGAATTTTAATTACTATTTCCAAAAATCACTTTCCAAAATAAGCATAGCAATTCATATCAAATATTACTATTTTCTTAATCTTTGCCGATCTGACAGGTAAAAATAGCATTTCAATTTAGCTTTAATTTGCATTTCCCTGATGGCTAGTGAAACTGAGTATCTTTTTCTGTGTCTATTGGTCATTTTAATTTCCTCTACTTGACTGTTATATACTTTGCCATTTTTTTTTCCTAAATGGCTTTTTCTTTTAAGTTGGTTGGCACTCTTTGCGTCTTATAGAAAGCCCTTAACCTGCTATATGTGTTGCAAATATTTTTCTCCATTTATTTCTCTTCTTTTAAAGTATTTTTTGGTGCTCTACCTTTACAAAACTATTTTAATTTTTGTATAATTAAATATGCTTATCTATTTCTTTAAGACTTCTTGGTTCCTTGTCTTTTTAAAAAATTTGATATAGAAAAGAGACTCATTACCTTCAGGATCATTCTTAGTTTAAAAAAAAAAGCAATGGCAACATTTCTACCAGGGAAATCTTGTCACGTTACTATGAAGATTAAAGCATTATTTTCATTCTCTCTGAAAATCCTATTCAGGTTTTGTTCTTCTGGGAAAGCATATCTGATATTGAATTTTAAATGACTGTTTCCATCAGTATCATGGATCAATGTTGACGCCCTCTAGGAAACTTAGGTTATTGCAGTTTTCTTTATGTACAAAAGGAATAGCCTACTTTTACTGGCTTTATTTATTTATTATTTTTTTTTTAACTTTTTTATTGTATAGTATAACATATATACGAAGCAAAGAAATAAAAAAGCAATAGTTTTCAAAGCACTCTTCAACAAGTAGTTACAGGACAGATCTGAGAGTTTATCATGGGCTACCATACTATTCTCTCAACATTTTTCCTTTTAGCTGCTCCAGTATATAGGAAGCTAGAAGGCTTAAAATTTTTTTATCATCACAATAGACTTTTTTTCTTTCTTTTTTCGGTGAAAAATAACATATTCAAAACAGCAATAAATTTCAAAGCACAGCATCACAATTAGTTGTAGAACATATTTCAGAGTTTGGCATGGGTTACAGTTCCACAATTTTAGGTTTTTAGTTCTAGTTGCTTTAAGATACTGGAGACTAAAAGAGATATCAATTTAATGATTCAGCATTCATATTCACTTGTTAATCCTATCTTCTCTGTATAACTCCACTGTCATCTTTGATCTTTCTGTCCTTCTCTTTAGGGGTGTTTGTGCCATGACCATTCTAATTTTTTCATGTTGGAAGTGTCTGTTCCTAATATGGGGTAGGGAGATGGAACAAGCTGATGTTCTGGAGAGGCTGAGCCCTCTAGGTTTCAGGACTTGCCCCTGTGTTCTGAATTACTTTAACCCCAACCTGATCAGCTTTGTTTTTATATATATATATATAAAACAGCCTCTTGAAATCTGGTAATAATAATTACTGCTCCAGACTTAATGTGTCTGCTATAAAGCTTACAGTCTTATAAGAAAACAGGTCTTAAAACAGAGACCTGTTTTCTTATAAGCATTTTCTAAAGGAGACCATACCATTGCTGTTCTTTTGTTTCTAGTTCATTTTGCCTCACCAAATGTCCCACATGTTCATTCATGACTTCATCCTTTTTGTTGCAGCACAACTTCGCTCATAAATATACACCATCGTTTGCCAATCGACTTCTCAGTCAGTTGGTCCTTCAGCCACCTCCATTCGTCAAGGATCATGTATGGTGCTCTAAGTCCACAGGCCATCAACACTCTCAATTTTAGATAATTTCAATGTTCTCAAGAGAAAGAAAACCAATAAAACACACCCTCATTCTGGCTTTATTTTTAAACTAGTCAGATGCTCATCAGATTAGTTACATACACACAATGTAATTTAAAGCAGTTCAGTCTAACAATATATATAACATTTTGTTGGGGATCAAATGATGTTCCCCTACAAGGACATGTTCAAGTACTGACCCCAGCCAGATACTGTGGGGGGTGGATCAGTTTGTAAACAGGACTTTTGAGATGTTTTTATTAGTTCAGGAGAGGATCCATTTGTGAATTAGGTCTTCAAAGATTCTGCTTAGATGAGGCTAAATGAGTCAGGGTGGGCCCTAATCCATATGACTGGAGTCTTTATAAGCAGAGGAAATTCAGACATGCTCAGCGAAAGCCACAAGTCAGTAGAAGCTGTAAGTCAGTGGAAACCAGGGAAGTTGACACAAGGAGAGAGGGATCGCCAGAGGATTGTGGAATAAACCAGGATAAACCAAGCCCTGCCAATATCTTGATGTTGGACTTAAAATCCCCAACACTGTAAGACAGTACATTGCTATTGTTTAAGGCAAACATTTTGTGGTATTTGTCATGGGAGTCCTGATAAATGACATACTTTTAAAATTATACTACCTTGATTTTGCTTTGATACAACTAGTCAAATCACTTAAGAGAGTGAAACTCATCTGCTTTGAGTAAAATTTGGTTTTGCTGTAACTGTTGGAGTATTTGGCTAAGAAGTATGGAAGTATCTGAATAACTCTTTAAGGTAATTTTTGGCTTATTTCTTTCTATAAATGTTTCTCTAGGAATGGATAATGTCTCTAGGGAGAAAAGCAATGCCTCTTGCACATGTAGTGATATAGAAATAGACTTAAAACCATGCAAAGTTGTGTGTTGACCACCAAATCTTCATGACATGCACTTTCCAGTTGAGAGTGCTTTGATTTAGATTTAGAATCTGGTTTCAAATTACAGACAATTCTAGGTCACATCCTAGCTCTATTCCATGTACCCATGGGAAATTCCCATATAATTTTCTTATCTTTTAAACAGGGATGTTCTCTTGTTCTGCCTACCTTATCCTACTAAATGATCAAGTGGAAAAATGAATGAAAAAGTTTGTTATAAAGGGTATTAACAAGGATCTTATATTAATTTTCTACATGAATTATTCAAATATTTTTTTGCATCAAAATTTAAAATATGTCAACTTCAGGTCCCTTTCCACTTCCCCAAGTTAGCTATCTCTCTTAAAGAAAATAATGGATTTGTGTCAACAGAATGTCGCATTTTCAAAGGGCTAATAAATGTTCATTAGAATTTAGAGAGGTGGTTTTATCTTCTGTCTTTAGAAAATAGCCTTAAGACACAGTTTTGGTGTCAATTGCTATACCATATAAGAAAGTGATAAATAATAATAATTTAAATAATAACCGATATTGATTGATCACATCGTGAGCCGATTACTGTTTGAAGCACTTTGCATATAATAAACCATTAAAATCCTGCAACAACTCTAAAAGAGGTACTATCATTATTCCCATTTTACAAATGAGAAGCCCCAAACAGAGAGATTAGAAACCTCCCTACCATCATTCAGCTTTATTGTGGTAGAGCTAGGATTTATAAGCAGGAAACATGGCTCTAGGGTTTGTACTCTTAACTACTACACTACACTATACTTTGTTAAAATTTACTTTCCTGTCTTCTTGACAAAATTACCAGGTGTGAATCTACTGGATCTGCTTCAATTTCTTTACCATTAGGAAAAAAGAAATGGGGCCAGCATTTTTTAGGAAACGTCTCTATTCAACCACGGGAAGTAATTTGAAGTTCTTTTTGTAGTAATAGATGTAAGAATTGGGCTGGGTTTTGCTTTGCATAAGCTACCTGTTTAAGTAAGGAATCTTTCATACATAGGGGTTCTAAAATAAGTAGAAGTCAAATTGCTGCTGCCAGTACATTAGTGAAAAAGTAATTAACTCCATTATGGCTAGATTTGCTGCTTTTATATGGCTAAAGGAATGAGAAGTACTAAAATCATTTTTAATTGATTTTGTTTCTGGTTGAAAATGAACAGTGATACTCCTTTGAACCATTATTAGAGCACATTTCAATATTCTAGATTTAAAGATACATTTCTGTGCTTTGTGGACTTGCCCAGCATTTTACTGGATAAGTCCATTAGAACCATTCAAAATCATACAATGATGCATCCTGAAAGCTCTGTAAATAACCTCCTTTTTGTCCTTGATCTTTTAGATTTCCTTTTTCGTTTGTTTGTTTTTGAAGTTACTAGGTAGGGCAGTATGCTTAAAAGGTTCTTCTTCTCTTGAAGGAGGAATGGGCAGACAGTTTATCACAAACATGCTGCTTGGAAGCAACTGCAGTCCAATTTCCAGTTCTTTCCAGTCCTTCTATGGGGACGTTATTTCTCTTAATCATATACATTATAGTCTTCTTTATCTTTCTTTTAACTTGAGTTTTTAAATTTGAAAGGATTTCAAACTTATAGAAAAGCTGCAAGCAGAATAAAGGAAATATTTTTCCTTGAATACTTTCAGAATAAGTTGTTGACACAATGTTTCACCATCCTAAAATACTTTTAAGTGTGTGTTACCTACAAAAGACATTCTCCTACATAATCACAATGTGATAATCAAAATAGGAAGTTGACATTGATGTACTACTCCTATCTAATTCTCTGAGTCCAATCAAAATTTTGCCAGTATCCTTATACTGTCCTTTATAGCAAAAAGATCTAGTACAGAATCATACATGGCATTTAGTTGAGATATTTCTTTAGTCTCCTTTGATTTTGGAACTGTTGCACTGTCTTTCCTGACCTTGACACTTTTGAAGATTACAGGCAGGATTGTTTTTAGAATGTCTCTCAAATTGGGTTTGTCTGATGCTTTTTTTATGAAAAAATTCAATTTACATATTTTTGGTTGGCCTCTCATAATTTTGTGTTTCTCTCATTGCATCTTACCAGGTGTTAGATAATTTCTTTTTGTTCCTTTACTTGTGATTCAAACTTTAATCCCTCAATTATGGTAGTGTTTGTCATGTTTTGCCACTGTAAAACTATTCTTTTTTCCCTTATAATGAGTATATTTTGTGGGGAGTTGCTTTGAGAGTTTGTGAGTATTTATGTTCATTCCTTATCAAACTTCACCCACTATTTAAGCATCCATAGATGTTCAATCAATTGATTATGTTTAATTAATTGGTTGTGCCTAATTAATAATTATTTAACGATGTTTGTTAAATGATTTTTGTTATTCTGTTTTTCCTTCGACTTTATTATTTGGTGTTCTATTGTAGGAATAGTTTTCTAAGAGAAAGCCACAGAAGCAAGACACTGAAAGCAATGGAACCCGGAAGAGAAGGGCAAATGCCACCATGTCCCTTGCCATGTGGCAGAGGACCCAAGGATTGCTGGCAGTTGGTCTTCAGGAAGAAAATATCACTTTGATGATGGCTTGATTTGGACATTTTTCTCAGTTTCTAAACTACGGACTGCACTTTGCACATATGGATGATCTGTGAGAGTTCTGATTTAGCCTGGAATTCTTTGCTTCATCCTACCAACTCAGATTCAGGGAAATGTCTGCCAACAGCCCTTGCATCCTGTGCTCATATATAAGATTAATGTTTTCACGTCAGGATTCTCTATACACTACCAGAGATATCTTTCTAAAGGCAAAATTCTGAGAAGTTCACTCTTAGTCAAATCCCTTAATGGTAACTCATCACCTCCAGTACAAGAAAACAGGTGCTGATATACACACCTCTGGCATTTCTGGTCCCCTCAGCCTGCTGCCAGGAGCTCCCTCACCTGGTTAAGCCTGTCATTCCTTGGGGATGATGAAAACATTTCTGAAAGAGGCGTCTGTTCAACCTGGTTCTCACTGACTTCCTTAATTCCTGGGACTACAGCAACTTCCTTACCTCCTGGGAACAATCACAGCATGAGAAGATGGCTCTGATATGCATGAGCCTGGGGTATACTGGGCTGTCAGAGAGAGATTCCACAAAAATTCTATGAGGAGAATCCTATCCTCCATAAAGTAAACTCTGATCTGACCTGAGGAAGCAAAGAATGAAGCTTCCTTGGGCATACATGTTGCCCAAGTTCCTCCTTCATCATCTAGTGTCAAGGTTTGTCTTAGATGAGATGGTAAAATGACTGACAGAACAATCATTTAATAAGATCCTAAAATCTGTTAAGCACTGAGCCAAGTATTTTTACATGAATCATATCAAAATAAACCTGGGAGATGCTCACTATCATACCCCCATCTTACAGAGAAAACAGGTTAAAAGAAGCTATGTGGTTTGCTCAAAGTAACACAACTTATATGCAGTAGAGCTGATCTTAGACCCCAGTGCTGTCTGATCACAAAGCCTTTGCTCCTAACAACCATATTACAGTGAATGAATTCATCAGGGAACTTAGAAGGAGGGTAGTGAGATGTTACAGCATATGGATGTTGAAAGTTGTTTCTGTAAAATTGAATCCATTAACAAGAATGAACATAACTAGCCAGAACTTTTGGTTGGAAGTTATAGAAATCTAATTCAAAGAAGTTTAAGTCAGGAGAATATAAAAAGGAATTTGTTGGCTTATTTAACCCAAAAGTCTAAGGGTTGGTAGCTTCCAGCATAGATCAGGTGCTTAGCAGAGGTTTCCAGGAATCTTTCTCTGTATATGTTCATCTATTGATTCTGATTTCCTTTGCGTTGACTTTATTGTAGGCAGACTGTGTCCACATGATGAATCTCATGACTGTTGACAAAATCAGGCTTATATAGATCTGGTAGTTCATGATGAAAAATGAGTAAATAATCCACCCCATCATCCATATCAATTTTTGAAAACACTTTTAACCTTATTTGGGTCACATGACCATCCTTGGACCCATCACTGTGTTAGAAGGGGAGTGCAATACTCTCACTGGTCAACCTGAGTCATATACTCAGTGATGGCAGGACAAGTGAGACATGTGATTAACAACCCCATCTGTTCCTCAAAGAGGAGGTGGCTGGGCAGATGAAAAGAAAAAAACCTGATAAAATAAAATTGGGCACAAAAATTATGAAATCACTAATTAAATTGCAGGACAGTTTCTAGTAATGGTGGCCAAATGAGGGTGTGAACAGGAGACATACATATGAGGAAACATTACTTGCTATCTCATTGAGCATGATATAAAATGTATTGAAAATAGCTCACTTGAGTAGAGCACACTGATTGAATAAAGATATAGACATGTTCTCCTTATTCTTAAGATGTAAACCAATAAACCAATACTACTGGAATAATCACGTCCATCTCTGGAGCATTTTTTTCTTCAAGGAGATCAGGGGTTGGGCCAGTTTGAAACTCCTATGTTCCCTAGAAAAGCTACGTTCTTTAATTGTATTGTTGGGTGGGATCTTCTTTTTTTTGGTGCGTGGTCTGGGAATTGAACCTGGGTCTCTTGAATTTTTCTGTAAACCTAAATCTTCTTTAACAAATGAAGTTTATTATAAAAAAAAAGAGGGTAATGGGCACTGATGCTAAGTTAGAGTAAGAATATACAAATACAGAAAGAGACAAAACTAAAATAAACCTTGTAATGTCAGATCTGAATTGGAGATATCACTACAACTTATATTTTTCAAATTATTGATATAGAAATAAATAACATGTAACTGTGCGTGTTTATACTCACACACAGAGAGACACACATAAGCACACAACCTAGGTCTATTCAGTGAGACACTTTGAGAGCGGGGACACCCTAAAAGCAATGAGCACACCTAAAGCCAAGTTCTTGGTTTCTAAATACCATTCTCCACTGAAAGCAATAAGGGTTCCTTATAGAAATAGATGAAGCAGAAAAAGCACAAGACAATCTTAAACCATGCTGTCAAATTTTTTTTAAAAAGCTATGAAAATTGACAGAAATAGGTTAAAATTACAAAGAGACACTTGAATAAGTCCCACAGGCCAAATTTGGGTCAATTTGAACATCAAAATAAACAACTGTAATAAAAAATTATAATCTATTCAATAAGCTTGGAATCCATAAGTCCATATTAATATAAATGAATAAGTGTAGAGGCATGAAAGCTTCTCTTTTCTTTTTTTTTTTAGCCTAATGCAAAGTTGTTTTATTCAATGAGTAACATATTTCTTTTTGTAAAGTTTTTTTTCTGTCAGAATAGTAAGGTCGTATTGGATTGGCATAATAAATAGGTATACAGGTACACAGATTGAAAATTTTTTGCAATTCCAAGCGAATGGGTTGGGTTGTAAAAGTTCACATCCAGGTCAGTTGATAGAACTTGGAATTATTTTATTCATAAAAAAATAGTTAGAATTTAATACTTAAAAAAATTTCCCCGGACCACTAGTGTCCAAAAACATTTTTACAGAAAAAATATGAGAGAAATGGACTTTTCCCAATTTTCAGGGTAATGTAATTCATGGATATGATTTTCTTGGTTTAAAGGTTTGCTCAATAATAAAGTAAATGTAAGAGCTTGCCATGAGCCAAGTGGTTTGCATACATCATCTCTTTTGATTTTTACAGTAATCCCATTTTACAGAGAGAAAAGTTCAAATGACTAATTTCCCCCCTGGCCACTCAATTACTGTGTGGTAGAGCCAGTGTCATGGATTTAAAACATGTCCACAAACTCTTTCACATTTCTTCCAGCAATAGTCTATGTCTGCTTCCCTTGGAACTGGACTGGCCTTGGTGATTCAGCTGGAACCAATAGAATCCAGTGGAAGTGACACTATGTGACTTTTGAGGTGAGCTCAGACAAGGTATGTGCTCCTACCTGGCTCTCTTATGATACTTGTTCTGGTAGAAGACAGCCACCATGTAAGAAATATGACTACCTGAGACTGCCAGGCTAGAGAGACCACATGAAGACTTCCAGTCAAAAACCCAGCTTCCACCATCAGCCATATGAGTGACCCATTAAACATCCAGCACAACTGAGCTTTCTTATGACCCCATATCTGACTGAGAGAACTATCAGGTGGCACTTTCATACTGCTAAGTGTTGGGGTAATTCATTATCAAACAACCAGAACAAACCTGGATGCCAATGCACATCTTCAGCTCCACATCTTACTGCTTTTTAAAAATCTTTGGTACTGTCACTACTTTTCCATAATGAAATCCAGTATAAGACTCTATTTAGCTACATAGTTCTTTGAGAGCTGCAAAAATACCTGAATTTTATTTTCTCTGCCTCTTAACAAATTTTCACAAATACTGGTCAAGTTCTCATTCATTCAACTAATATTTACATAGCACTTACTATACATCAGGCAGTGTAAAAACTCCTGTGGATACAAAAATGTTCCATCATCTTGCCAGTGATGGAGGGGCTGGTAGAAAATGGGGAAATACGTACATGTAGACAAATAAGGACAACAGAATAAGAAGAGCTCTGTAATAGAGAAGTGCACAAAAGAGATGCTTGCTGAGAAGAACCTAAAAGTTTCGAATCTCAGGTGGTTAAAGGAAGGAGGGGAGCAGCACGGGAAGAAAGAGGATGTCCAGAGCTATATAACCTGCAGTCCTGTGATGGTTTGAAGCTGTTACATTCACCAGAAAATCATGCTCCTAAATTTAATCCATTACTGTAGGTTTGAACCCATTATAAATAAGATCTTTTAGTGAGTAGGATCTTTCCATATTTGTATCTTACTCTAACTGAGCATTTGTGCCCATTACCCTCAACATTTTTTTATAATAAACTTCATTTTGTAGAGAAGTTTTATGTTTACAGAAAAATTGCATAGAAAGTGCAGAAACTTACCATTTACTCTCCCCCACCCCACCCCAGTTTCCCCTATTACTAACATCTTGCATTGGTGTGGTACATTTGTACATTCAATGAACCAATATTGATACATTATTATCTTTTGTTTACATTAAGGATTTTGACAACTGCCCTAAAAATGCCTCCTCCTCTTCCTCTGAACCCCTTGCAACCACTGATCTTTTTGTTATCTCTAAAGTTTTGCCTTTTCTAGAACACCGTATGGTTGGAATCATATAGCATATAGCTTTTGCAGATTGGCTTCTCTCATTTTAATCAAGGTTCTTCCATGTCTTTTCCTAGCTTCATAGCTCATTTTTTTTTTCACTGAGCAATACTCCATTGTATGATGCTGCACGCTTCCATCACACGCATCATAATTTGTTTATCTAGTGATCTGTTGAAGGACATCTTAATATTTTTAAAAATTTGATCAACCACCTAATGTAATCATCACCCCTCTTCCCCCACCCTGTGCAAATTCTTCCATGGGTCATGGCTGTTACCCGCTGGCACCCTTCCACTCGATGCCAGGTCACTAGATGGCCTACATCCCTGGCTCAGGCTCTGGTGCTCCATGTAGGGCAGTGCCCAGCTCCCACACTCTTGTCACCCCCACTGATCCCCTGCTCTGCCTACCTAATAGTTGTTGGATTGAATTATTCAGGAAAGAAGTGGAAGGAAAGCCATTACATTCTTTTTATAATTATATTTGTTCCCTAGAATAAAATAGTTATTAGTACCTCTTACATAGATAACGGCATGCAGAGATTAAGTTGTTTGCTCAAAGTCACAAGATTGGTGACTAGGGGGAACTTAAGCTGTCTCTAGGTTCTCTGACTCCAATACCAGTGCTTTTAAATTAGCACCAGCCACAATATCTAAATTGGGTTCTCTAGATTTATTATTAGTGGTTCTCCTCCAGAAGCTGGAGGAGACAACCCTGCTCAAAGGGTGGATATGCATCTGCAAGTGCCAGAATTACATTAGAAGCAATCATCAAGACTCATCCCAAGTCTCAAAGAAACAGCCAGGTGTGAAGTTCAAAATATTCAACAACTGTTAAGGCCTGGAATTGACCAATAAGAATGGACACTGGTTAGAGTGTTGGAGCAAGACTCTTATAAACCTCTATAATGTGCCAGGTTTTATTCTTTAGGATTCCAGGGGTTGCTGGGGAGAGACTGGGGATGATAAGGTAATAGTGGCAGTTCTTGGAGTCTTGGACAGCCATACCAACCTGTATGCAATGATTTCAATATTTTAACTATTAGTTTGGCCCTGCCAGTCCTTGCTTACTGGGTGAAAAATCAAGCCTCCTGTTGCTAAGGCAGACATCATCATGACTCTTTTCACCTGACAGGATTTGGGAAAGGAAGGCAATAGACAAACTCCCCCAGGTACATTCATAAAATCAATGTTAGGAGAGGAGTGTTTGTGATATTAACTCAGGTGTTTGCTGTTGTTCCTTGTCCCATCCTACCTAAAGTAGGAGACGTCTACTGCCTCAATTAGGAATTTTATAGCTGAAACAGAGAAACCCCTGGCTCTGAAAGGGTCCTGGGTATAGAAAATATCCTAAGAATTATTTCCTTCATCCTAAACTCAGATGAACTTTTCCTGGTTTAAGGAGAGAGTGAGAGAATTGGAGAGGAAATGAAAAGAGATTAGATGTGGTTGTATTCCTGAAACATGAGCCCTATGCCCCTTGCCATCCCTCAGGACAGAGGTCAGAAATTCAGATAGCACTGGGAGGCTGTGAGAAAGAGACTCACCTCTGTTTAGTAGGAAGAACCCCAGCCTTCACTCATGCCTCAGACATGATGCAGCAGCAGAATTATTCCCTTGTCCTAAAAGAAGCCCAGGAGAGGTGAAAAGCTTTAGACAGCCACATTCAATTGTCTATAATAGCAGAATCATCTTTGTGCCCCAGAGGGAGCCTGTGAATCATCTGCTCCAAGGAGCCATGCATTAGGGAACAAGGACAACTCAACAACAACCAGGACACGTGGTAGGCATGAAGAAGTCTTAGAGGATGCTGACACTTATAGATGATGACCTGGACATGACGGCCACTCTGATGCCTTGTTGCAAAGAATGTAAAGAACCTGATATTTAAACGTCATCACAGGCAAAATGGGAGTAATCCTTAAACTGCACCTCCCTTATCACCAGCATTGAGGGAATGGGGATTTTAATGTAGTTCAGTTATAGAAAAATAAAGTTACATTTCTTGCACACCTGAGCTGGCAGACTGCCCTTCTCCCCCTCTATACCTGGTACTAATTAGTACAGACACACCAGGATTTTATTACTTTCCAGGATGGCCCAAAGTAAATAGCCCATGTGTGAAAAAGACATTTCTGACTCAGCCGTGTTAACAGCTCAAAGACACTCAATGCAGGCAGGAACTTTTGAACTTCACTGTTTTGAAAGTGACAGTGACTTGGGGGAATAGAAATATCCAGGACAATTATATCCACATAGAGCATCTGTCTCCCAGTCAGCTCCTGCTGCTTGAATACACTTTGGCAGCAGGTTTGACTGAGGCACAAAAGAGTCAAGTGACTTGACCCGGCCACGCAGAGAGGGTGCTGCTCATTCCACCTCGGGATCTGGGACCTTCATGGCATTCAATTATCTGCTGTAAACACCGGGTCTTCCTGCCTTATGAATGCAGCTGCAATCTCTTGCTGAAAAATTCGCCTCCTTTCACATAGAAGGCGTAATTAAGAACACAGCTGCAAATTGGCTCTTCTCAACAATTTTCCCTGCTGTCCCATAAAATGTGAAAAATACGGGCCAGTACATTGATTAGACAGACTCTTAGGGCTGAATTGTGTGTAATCTATCCTCTTCTGGCACTTGGCAATAAGTTTCTGCTCTTCCACTGGAATTTAAAGAAAGGAACGGAAAATAACAGTAGCCTGGGTGTTCCTTGGTTGGGCACTTCGTGGACACAGAGTGGAAGGATATAATCAGTGCACATCTCATGTGGCTGTGTAACACACCCACACACACACACATTTTTTTCCTTGATGATGACATAGAGTCTATAGTTCTTGGTAAATATGAAGCTATTTATCTCTTCACTGAATTTTCAAGTAAGGAATCTTTGAAACAGCTGGTCATTTATTTTGGGTCTTCTCATTTCTGTGAGATGAATAAGGAAGGGAAATCTAGGGGGTTCACCATACTTTCCAAGAGACTCTTCTTTCTATTTCAGGGGCGGTGTAGAGTTATCTGACTTATTACGTACTTTGAAATCAGATGACATGGGTTCAAATTCTGGACACACCACTTAAAATCTGAGACCTTAAGCAGGTAATCTCCAGGAACCTCAGCCTGTCCATGTGTATAGTTGGAGGAATAATTCCCATTTTACCGAGTTGCGAACATGCAATGAAGTCTGGTCCAGTGTATTACCCAGGGTACATGCCCAATGAATTGTGTGATTACCTAGATCTTTATTCCCAGAACCAGCCTGCAAAGGAAAAGAGGTAACCTAGTTACCTGCACTTTGAGGTAATCACCATAAGATATTTACAAAATAGTTTTTTATTAGAAAGCGGTTCAAGGAAAATGTGGGGATTGTTGTTTTAATATGACTTCCCCCAGCAATCTGTTTACGGGGGGTGGGGGGGGGAACAACCCAACAATGAAACCACTTTAACCTAATTCTGAAAGAGAAAGAGAGAAAAGGTATTGCTGCACTGACTTTTTTGTTTGTTTGTTTGTTTTGTTTTCTTTGCATGGGCAGGCACCAGGAATCAAATCCGGGGCTCTGGCATGGCAGGTGAGAACTCTGCCACTGAGCCACCATCACACCACCCTGCACTGACTTTTAAAGCAAGCTGCCTATGAAGAACAAGGTACAGAGAAGTCACCACAAAGACACAGGCTACATTTTCCTCTGTCTTTATTCACTTCACTCTGGTTCTTATCCAAATAATGAGCTCAAGAGCATTCTTGGCGGTTTCACAGCAAGCTCCCGACTGAATTTTCCCACTCGGATTCTCTAGTTAGCTGTAGACAATGCAAAGCTGCCTCCTGTGCAGATTCATCCCCGTGAAAGCCCAGGCCTACGTGGAACACGGGGCCCCAAAGATTGTGAGATGAAACAACTGTCTGTGAGAGGGTGCTTGGTTTTTACACAGCCCCCAAAAGGAGAGGGAAAATGGCATGTATAGAATGGCAACTTGACTGGAGTAAAAGCTTACACTGTTCCTGCAGGGCTGCTGCCCTACTTTAGCTCCTTGGGATGATCCAAAAGGAAGAAAAGCCAAGGTTCAGTGGTTTACATAGGCCCAGTTAATGTACCTGTATTCTCCCTACTGATGTCAAGTCAGATTCTAAATCCAAGGAGGACATTTCAAATCAGAAAGCAATGCATTCCATTAAGTGCTCTGTCAGATTTTCTGTACCCTTTCTATCACCCCCTCCAGTCCTGCCCACCACATTTATTCATAAAGAATGAGCTGATGAATAAAAGGACAGGCACACAAATAAGACTTTTTTTTTTTAATTAAAACAGATGTGTAAATCTCTCTGCAGGCACTTATCCTAATGAAGAAGATTAAATTCCTCTGAAGCATTCACCTGTATATAGAAGAGGAAGGCTTTTAAGATGTGAATAAACACAGATTCCCTGTGATCAGAAAAGACCTCTGGATTTGCACATCGGTGGAAGTATTACTCCACAATTGAAGCCCCCACAAATGCCATTCAGAGGCATTATACTTATATCAGAGATGGGGTAGCGTTGTTTTAACCTTTGTTTCCTACCTCCCTTCGGAGAGCAGAGAACATCTCTATTTTCAGTGTTTCTTCGGAATGATTTCTTGCCCAGTAGATTGACAGGTACTCTGATTATCTGCCTAAGGAAAATGAAAGGATAAACAGCTGAGAGATGAAGATTGACTTGAAAGGACTACATCAAGGAGTGTATGTTATACTAGGATAAAGAAGAGTATAAAAAGGGAACACGCAGAGAAATGTCAGATTAGCACCTAAATATATTTTGAAGAGAAACAGCATTTTGCCAGAATGGTCTTTACTTGAATAGTAACATCCCAGGTTGTCACTGTCACAAGCCTAGAGATTTATTTGAGGAAGATAAATGCCCTTCTCCTTTTACCATCTAGAACAGGTTCTCAAATGGAGTCTTGAGATGTCTTATTCAGCAAATCTGGGGTAGAGGTCAGGAATCTCTACTTAAAAAATTCTCCTCTCGAGTGAATCTGATGGAAGCCAGGTTTGGGAACAAAGACGAAACTAGAATTGTATGGATTGTTTACCTCTTTGCTGCCTCATCCCAAAGCTAGAGTCCTCATTCTGCTTGCGCTATGAGGACTGACTTCTCCTATTGAATATTTAACATATTCTTACCTCTGCTCCATCCAGGTTCCACTGGAGAGGCCTGGAGATGCTGACTTGAATTCTGTGTTTGATTCATACAATCTTCTCACATTCAATCAGGCTTTGAGTGATCTTTAGGGCAGATGCCATATAGAGAAATAGCATAGCCCCCAAAATAGATTTGTTCTGGGTGGGCATTCAGTTTCCTAGGAGTAAACCTAGAGACAGAGAAGATGGGGTTGGAAACCCTAATGTTTGCATTCCAGCAGATGTTTTACATTGGTAAAAGGCTGACGTGTGTTTTCCTTGAAAAGAACGGTACTGTAGGGTTGCAAGGGGCAGGGGACTGAGGAAAGCAACACTGTGGCTGCTAGTAACCAGAAAGACGCACAAAAGCAAGTGATGGATGGCTATGCGAAATCAATGTTTATTTGTTCTCTTTTAATCACATAGAATTCAATGATCTGATGGGCTTGGGGAGATTTTTCTGCCAAAACCAGCTGTGCGAGCGATGAAGCCTTTGGAAACATCCCAGCATTCTCTCTCTCTCTCTCTCTCTCACTGAATTAGAAAACAGAGCCATGAGCAAAGGCTGTTTTTATTACCTTGCAGCTGTGTGAGCTCTGCTTTGCCTACGTATGTCAGGACCCTGGCATGGCAGGTGGATTCATTTGGGGCCTGGACAAATGGAGTTGTTAGGTCTTAATCTCTTTATCCTTGGCCCATGATTTTGCACTGCTTTAATCCCCCTGCTTACATTGCAGTGGACGCAGGACATAATTCTTATCACGGAGAGGGAGCACAGTATTGTGTGTGTTTATCTTTGCATTCATTCTCCCAGCTCACATATCACCTCTCCTTTGGACAACTAAATACCACGAGTCCCTGATGACCGAATATGAAAAATGACCTCGGTAGACTTTGCTTCAAAATCTGCTACGCAGCTGCATTTATATCTGTCCTGGTACTATGGACACATCCCCTCTGCACAGGGCCAGGAAAAGGCAGATCATTTTGGAGGAAGCATGGGGCGTGCTGGGGCGTTGCCTCCCAGGCAGGAGATCTCTGACTTTAACGAATACATTCAGCTCTTCCTTAGCCCTGTTCCCATTCAGAGCCTGCCCAAGTTCATTTACATATCTTTTCTCTGCTCTCCCCACATCTTCTATAGGGAACAGTGTATCCTGATCATTTTTTCCCATGGGAAGGATTTGGAGTATGCTGGTAAAGTAAGTAACGGCCATCAACAAGCCTCAGGAGAACTTGCTGTCATATTCAGCAGTTTGTTTTTCTCAGCTGTGCCACTCAGAGGGGAAGGATTTTTCCACATCTAAATGGCTATTTTTGTCTTTTGTGATTGAGACAATGCCAATAAACACCATCCCTCTCTGCTGTGTGTCTGAGGAGACAGACAGAGCCCGCCCAGCCTGGGGACCCCTGGAAGGCAGCTGGACTGCAGGGAGCCAGCCACGTCTGCCTCTTGCGTGCAGACAATTGGCCAGCTGCCTTGGCTCAGAGAGAACCTCTCTCTTCCCCGCCCTCTGATTGCCACTCAGCTCACTCGATTGTTCTGGCCAAAGTTATTGAGGTTGTGCCTGGGGGGTCCTTGCAGCCTGTCTTCTGCCCTCCCCCCTGCCGCTGAGCGGCTCCCTTTGCCATACCTGACTCGGCTCCCTGCCCCGCTGCTGGCCCCATTCTTCACACTTGCCAAACCCAGCTGGGCTGGGTTGCAGCCGAAATTGTGTCCAGCCTGGCTCTAATTCCAAAAAGGTTAAGAGGGATTCCCTGAGGGGGGGGCGGGGATGACAACACTTCCGTGACCTCCTCCACATTCTATCTAACCTTACATTTGACAGCTTGACAACATGTGGAGAAAGTGAAACAATATGACTTCACCCCACCTTTTAAGAGGCTGTCACCATGCTCAAAGCTGCGGGCCCGGATAACACTTTCAAGGGGAACAGAAATGATCTTCTCTGCATTGGCTTCCCTCGGGGGATCGGTACTGAGGAAAAGCGCCCAGATTTTTCGTGCACGGTTTTCCTCCTCTTACAAGAGGGAACACGGGAGCAAGCTGACTGCTGCTGTTTTGGTTGCTAGCCAGAACCCCTGGCAGAGGCTCGGGCTGGCTGGAGCTAAGCGTTGTGAGTGGCTCCTGGAGCAACCGAATGGTTTTAGGGTGTAGCCGAGTGCAGGCCAGCACCTTGCTGTGCTTCCAATCATGGTCTATGATCACACCATCAGCAAGACCTCAGCAGCCAGGCTGCCAATTCCCCAGCACATTGCTCAGTGGAGTGTGGCCAGGCCTACCGTGGATGCCGAGCTGTGCCAGAGTTGTTGCAGTATCCAGCCCATAATTGGATTTGTTAGGAAACACCTTCAATGTGCAATGTTGGAAAATCACCTAAATGTCCTTAAGACAACCAGGCAGCCTCCCAAGGGGCTGTGGTCCACAAGCCAACACAGAATTGTCAGCAAATTCTTCCCTGAGCTGTCACCTTCGAAAATTTATGCTTCCCATTAGGTCCTCCCTTGTTTGTAATGCCGACTATGGAGGAAGGCACTTGATTTCTCATCATTTTGCAGATGAATTGCTTTGAAGACTGAAATTAAAACGTGAATAGCTGATCAGATAACCGTGCATGCAGCAGGAAGCATCAGACTGGGTCTCTTTCTCAGTCCTTCTCTTTCTCTTCCTTTTTCTTTTCTCCTTCTCTGTCTTGCTTTTCAAATTTCTGCTGTTTGTATGGTTCACCTTGACTGAATTGGGTCCCTAAAATATTTTTGGATAAATATGTAGATTCAGTGTGGAAGGAAGCATAAATATTAGCTATATCGGTACTGTCTGATAGAACTTTCTGCTTCAGTGGAAATGTTCGAGATCTGCGCTGTCCAGTCAGTAGCCAATACCCACAGGGGACTTTTAAGAGTTTGTAATATGGCTAATGTGACTGAAGATTTGAATTTTTCATGTTATTTAATTTTAATGAATTAAAATGTAAGTTTAGTCACTTATGACCACTGGCTACCATATTGGACCGTGCAGATTTGTAGACCAACCCATTCATTTTACAGATAGGGAAAGTGAGACTCAGGGAAGTTACCAGGACTAACCCAAAAGCACATAGTTAGTTGACCCAAGCCATCTAAAAGAATAGACATTTTAAGTGAAATAATAATTTTTGACATCTTGGTGTAATATTATAAAACTCTGTGCCTTAAGAAAATAAAAGAAATAAGCTAATACAAAAATACAGTTTACATTTTTGCCAGGTTAACCGTTTGCATAATTGCTTTGTGCAAAAGGAGGAGTTGACAAGTGGGGAAACTATGCTGGTGAAGACTGGCCTGTTATTCCACAAAGGGCCCTAGGGTGGCGCTGTTGCATAATTTCTGAGGCCTGCAAAACCCAAAATCAAAAAATCTGGAATCAATGAAAAATCCACCTTTTTCTTCTCATACCTGCTTTTCACACCTGTAACAGTTTATTCTTTTAAGTTCAGATCGTCGAATGTTTTACTTCTCAGTAGAAAGAGAAATAAAATTCTCTCACTCAGTCTACAAAAAATAGAATTCTGTATGTGGAAAGAAAGAGGCTGAGGTCTGGTTCTGAGAATAGTATGAGGATTAACCCATGAAGGATGTTTAAACACATTATTTGCCAATTTTTTTAAATAAATAAGATTAAGATGGCATAAAGGCATAGATCACGAATTTTGAGGCCCCGTGAGGACAAATTCTTAAGTGACATCTCAGATCCTTTTAACTGAGTCCTGGTCAGGATGTCATTTCTGGGAAAGGTGGAGTGGCTCTGATCTGCAGTTTGCGGTAGGATGAACACCTTTGATAAGTAAGGTGCAGAATTTAGGTCTCAGGTTTCAAAGTCTCAACTGCAAGTAGTGTAAAAAACTTTGTAAGTGACCCAGCTCTTTGTATGTGAAGCCTCCTTATTCAGCGTCTCCCTTCTTTTCACATTGTTCTCTCTCCTGGAGAGAACACGTTATGGAGACATTCAGTAATGCCATGTGCCTTGTAATTCCCTTAAAAGTTAATGAATGTGTTAGAATTAATTTTAATAAATTATGATGAATTGCAGTTTGGAAGACCAGTATTGGGCAGATTTGCATCAGTTGCTTTGAAGACGTTGACAGCAGGTGGCAGTGTTGCTCTTTGGGCAGGGCTGGTACTGCTGCGAGGGGTGAAAATTCCCCCCCACTTCGGTCTGAGCTCAACAGGAAGCTCTGCTCTGCGAAAGTCAGAGCCTGGACAGAGTAAAAATGAAGGACCTAAAGAATGTTCAAAAAGAATCATTGGGACTTTTGTGAATTAAGAAAATGGGAATCATTTGAGTTTTCATCTGAAATGTAACTCAACCAAGCTTTATTGGGTTCCTGGCAGGTCCTGAATCACGTGGATGAATTACATAGACGAAAAAAAGTGGCCACAGCCCTCAAAGCATCCTGCATCATGGTGCATGTAGTGTGTGTGTGTGTGTGTGTGTGTGTGTGTGCATGCATGCATGTATGGATAGGGAGAATGAAGGGACAAAAGATATGTAGATGATACTATAAATTGACCAATGCATGTTAATACAACGGTAAAGAAAAAAAAAAAGAAATTCCTATTACAGGTGCACAGAAGAGAGAGGAAAAACTCGGTAGTTTCCTTGTCTAGAGAATGAAGATATAAGGCTAACTATTCTTCCAAGGTCACTTCCAGTCCTGACATCCTAGAGGTTTGTGAATATTTTCATTCTCTCTCATACTTTCTATATCGTCAGAGGTTAAGAAAGAGAACCCTGTCCTTCCAGTCAAAATGGGATGGAGGAAGTCACAGAGCTGGATTGCATTCAATGTCATATCTTATTTGACCTTTCGATGCTATTTAGCAAGACTCCTGTTCAAACGGCATGCGATAGTGACCAAGGCAATTAGCAAGATTGATTTGGCATGCATGATTTCATTCTCCTCTTCCTACAGGAGAAATGGAGGCTCCATTTGGGTCCAAGATAACCAAATTTGATTTTACCCAAATTTAGGACATTAAGTTTTCAAGTTATTTTGGTATTATTATATTTATCTTAAATCTAATACTTTTAAAAAATGTGTCCCAGGAAGAGTATTTCCAAAATTATATTAAATTTAGATATCTTTTCTAAAGGTCTTAGTGTCCTCTTTACATTAGCTTATAGAAAACGCATTAACTTTTTTTTAAAGGTACCTTCATTCTTTTTTAAATTGTGAAATATAGACAAAAAAGCAATAAATTCCAAAATACATTTTAACAGTTATAGAACAGATTTCAAAGTTTGTATGGGCTACAGTTCCACAATTTCAGATTTTTACTTCTAGCTGTTCCAAGACGCTGCAGACTAAAAAGAAATATCAATATAGTGATTCAGTAGTCGTACTCACTTGTTAAATCCTAACTTCTCTGTTATAACTCCTCCTTCTCCTTTGACCCTTCTCCCAGTTTTTAAGGATATTTGGGTTATGCCCATTCTAACTTTTTTCTTGGTGAGTGGGGATGGAACTGGTTGATGTTCTTGGAGAGTCTGGCACCTCTGAGTTTCAGGACTTACCTGGCCTGGGAACCATCTGAAGGTTTTAGGTGTCTGAAGAGGAAACAGTGAATGAAACTTTCCTAGGATCTCACATAAAGCCCCGGGTGTTCTTTAGGGTTAACAGGAAAGATGTCGGTTGGGGTTTGCAAACCATAGCAATTAGCGGTATCCAGTTGAAGCTCATATAAGAGTAGCCTCCGGAATAGCCCCTTGAGTATTTGAACCCTCCTAGTCAGGAGTACTTTATCTTGTTGCATTTCTTTTCCCCTTCTTGGACAGAGAGACATTAACTTTTTTTTTTTACATGGGCAGGCTCCAGAAATTGAACCTGGGTCCCTGGTGTGGTGAACCACCGTTGCATTGCTCAAAGGATAGATACTGTATGATTCCACTTTTTTTTTTTGGCATGGGTAGGCTCTGGGAAATGAACCCCCCATGAACTTTTCAAATTATTTTTATGGCGTTGTTTTTTCTTGGACTCTTTGTTTTATGTCACTTCTCTCTGTTCATTAATTTTAGGTTGCTACATTTCATTACTATTGTTTTTATGTCATTTGAAGGCATTAGAATGCCACACCATAATAACCTTGAACACGAAAAGCATGACTAAAACAGCTCTGATATTTTCTGGATATTGATTCCCTAATTGGATTAGTCTCCCTTTGACAGAATTCCAACAGGGTTGAGGGCCAGGCCTCGACTCACAACTCGCTGGATCTCTTCCCAGTGGCCGTGGGTGATGCTCATTCATTGATTAAGGGTCTGCAGTGGACCTGGCCCTGTGCGCTGCTGTCCCCTATTCAGCTACTTCCCCGCTGGTGGTTTTAGCATGAGAAGGCGGGAAGGGCGGCACACGTTTTGGAGTCTGGTCCAATCTGCTTCCATGTCTGCCTTGGAAGAGAGAGAGCCCGTGGGGCTTACTGAAGAGAGCTGAAGTGGCTGATGACTTGGGAGGGGAGCTTTCCACTCTGCGTGCCTTTTCAAATTATTTCATCAATAATTTGAAAAGTTAATGGGGGGTTCGTTTTCCAGAGCCTGCCCATGCCAAAAAAAAGTGGAATCATACAGTATCTATCCTTTTAGCAATGCAACGGTGGCTCACCACACCAGAACATGTGGTTCACTTAAGTGTTGGGTCTGGACCTTAGGCAGATCCGCTGGGCAGTGGGCATAGAAGCCTCTGGTGGGCGGGCCACGGTGGCTCAGTAGGCAAGAATGCTTGCCTGCTATGCCAGAGGACCCAGGTTCGATTCCCGGTGCCTGCCCATGTAAAAAATAAATAAAATAAAAATAAAAAGAAGCCTTTGGTACCAGCAGGTAGCCTCTGGAACTGTGGCAGGTGGGGAAATACTTTTTGTGAGATTTTGAGACTTGGAGGGGACTTTGTAGGGCTCTCACTGAAAAGTTTATTACAGATATACATACAACACTATGACCATGAGTTGTCTATTTCAGCAAAGATTAGCCGGTAGATTTTGCTGTCTTTCAATTAAGTTTTCTACAATTTGCGGTTAAAATTCTTGCAGGTGGGGCAAGCCAAGTTATCCTGCAAGGTGAATTTCACCTGCCTTGCCCTCCCCTTTGATCTATCTTATGCTCAATCTTGTGTGGTCCCCTCCCTCCCCTGTAAAAGCCAGGGCTTTTGCAACTTGGAAACAAAAATGGTAATCAAACATTTACCAGGTACTAAGTGCTTTTAGAGTCCTTACTTCATTTAATCCTCAGGACATTAGGAGCTCAATATTAAACCAGTGACACTTGGCTGAGTATCAGAGAAGTTTAGTGTCAGAGTCCAATTCTGTGACATTCTAAAGTGCACGTCTTAGCTACCAAATGCAACTGTCCCCATGGGGACCTCTCGTACATGGAGGAGATTAGCTGACCTATTCTCTGCGCATTTCCTGAGGCATCGGCATTCTTTTCATGGATACAACAAAATGGGAGCTGACAAACAGAGTCATAAGACCGTTACTTAGTATCTCCAGCCATCTTTGCATTATTATCATTTATAAGTCTGATAATTTCTTGGAGAGACCAAAGCACAATGTTATAGATTCCAGCGTTTCTGAGAAGTAATAGCATTGCATGTTTCATTTGCTCAATTTCTGATAATCTTGGCCTTGCTCAGTAGTGTACTAATTTCCTTATTTTTTACGTGTTAAAGTGGGCTGCTGGGGCACTGGCATTGAGCTAATTGGTGAAGACAAAGAGGGAACTTCTGACTGAGGACTGCACTGTAGAAGAAGTGGGATAGACAGAAATATAGATGGTTTTTGGACTTTACTACAATTTCTGCATCTAGTCTTAAAGAGGTAGGTTTCCAGTGTATTAACTCTTTAATTTAAAAATGAAGTTTAAAATGAAGGTCTAAAGGTAAATTCCTTTTCAAAAGGGGAGAAAATCTTTGTAGACTGGGTTTTGATAGAGAATGTAATAGAATGAACCCAGGACCTATTTCATAACTAGAAAAAGTAATTAAATAGATCTGGCCTTTGTAAGAATTAACAGTGAAATAAAGTGAAATTGTGCCCAAAGGGATCTGCTTACTTCTGTTCTTTATCTGATAACCATGAAAGAATTGAGCAAGAATAGTAATTTTATATTTAACAATGGCTCATTAACTCACACGTGGCTTCTAATATTCTATGTATCTGATTGTGTACTTTGACCTAATACAAATCACTCCAACACTTTTGTGACCTTGTAATTGGCAAATGAAATGCATTACTTGCACCTACTGAAAAAGTTTTGTAAAATGGCTCCACTTTATTAATGATACACAAAATGGCTTACAGTTATTTTTCAACATGTGCCTTACAAAACTGTACTTTCTTCATCAGCAGGATACATTTCTGTTTTCTAGGTATATAAAACTGTAATGAATCCTTCTGAGAATGGAAACATCACATGACAAATATCTTTGCAATGTCTAAATATATGTAAATATTCCCTAGAAAAAAGTTGTTGCTTGGGTTGTAGTTGTAATAAGACAGGTGTCCCACACTGAATTTTGGTGGCTTTGTTTTTTCCTTGCAATACCTTTACATTTTTCTCTGAAATGATTCTAGGAGTTAATGTGGAAGTTGGCAAGTGGAAATTTATACTTTCTCTGTTATGTGACTGTGAAATCTTAGTCTGATCTCTAGGTCTGGTCTGTGTTTTCTCAAAGTAGTATTGCTAAAACGGTACCTGGTATTTATAACTTTGTGTTTAAACAATATGAAGGCTAATTTGGAAGAGAAGATCTCTAGTGACTAGGCATGATGGTTCATTATGGTCTCTGATTATTATATATGAAAGATCAAAGGAACGAAACGTGGGTCTCCTACATGCAAGATGAGCATTCTACCACTAAACCACCTGTGCACCCTAAATCTGTTAGTTTTATAGTGCCTTTTACAATTTACAGAATGCTTTCGTGTGCATTGTAATCTTTACTTTAATATTCTGGATGCTCATGAAACAACCATGAACACCAATCATCCAGAAGCGCATACAACTAATTAAACAATATTTGACTTAACTTTCCCATTTTTATTTCTGCTTAATTTACTTGCTTAATTGTTTATTTGCATGATGACTAATTTTCACATCTGAACAGCTGCTGGATTGCATATTTGGACTTGGCCGTTGGTAAGTTTAGAGTTGACAGCTTAAGGTTTGATATGAAAATGAGTAAGATTTCCTCAAGAAGAGGATTAGGAGTTTTGCCTGGGGAAAATTGGTATTTTCTCAGTCTGTGATCACACTGGTGAAGCTTAGAAAGTAATTCTAGGATCCAAAATATATTTCTAAGGTCCTGCAACATAATTCTTGCTCCCAGAAATGGGAAGACTTTTGTCTGTCCAGGTGTTCTGTACAGGTGATGCTCTGATGAGCATCTTCAAAGAGGTGGAAGGGCAGCTGTGGGAAATGCCCTGTAGACTGTGGGCTAGACAGGGACCATGAAAATAAGGCCATAGATATGTGATGGTGAAGTCAAATTGGCAGATTTTGTAATATTCCAGAATAAGGACTTTTTTCCTTGAAGAATTTTTATCTTTATATCTAAAATTAAGAATGGGAGCAAATGTGTTAATTTTTTTTGTGTGTACCTTGAATTAATATTGTACACATGAAACCCATGATTAGGCATATTATAAGAATGGATAACAGTGAGGAAAAGAAATTTGATTGCTTATAGCCCTAACATTTTGCTAAATATTCAGATAGGGCTATTTATTCATTTATCAGGATATAGAAACATATTTGTGTGTGTTGTTTCCTTGCATTCATATAAAGATAAACAAAATTCAATGCTTTTCAAAGCATATGGTGGGTTCTGGAGGGGTACAAATTTATTTATTTTTCAAAATAAGTAATGATCTTATGGTCATACTGAATTCTAATGGAAGAGACCAGTGCAATTTCCAATTTCAGGGGACAGCCCTGATGGCTATAAGCTTATGAGACAAAAACTGATTTGTATTTTTTTCAGTGGAGATTAAGGAAAATAAGTGTCCTATAACTTCTGAAAAGTCTTTAGTATTTTGGTGTAATGAGAATTTCTCACTGAAGAGATAATGATAGTTTAATGGGGGATAGCTAAGGATCACATGGGACTGCCAGAATAAAAACGTTTGAGATTTTCTGCTTCAAGTTCACTATAGAGCAATTCTAGTTTTTTTTTCTATGAGAAATGCTGACTGTGTGTTCTGCTCTTTTTCTAACTCATGACAATTTGCATAATAAAACAAATGTCTGCAAAACAAATCGACTGACCACAAGGAGAGGCAAGGAAGAATACTATGACGTGGGTGGTAATAGAGACCAAAAAACTGTCTCATAAAACAATTTTCTCAATACAACAAAATGTCTTCAAAGAATACCTGTTATGTCAAATCAAGTGTCGATGTTATCAATATTATTATTTTGTCTTGGGAATAGATTCTTACTGGAAAACAATTCAGCTTTTTTTTTTTGTATATCCAGTTGGTGATCAATAAATATCATCAAATATATTGTTAGGTATAGCTTTGATTCAGTAGAAGTGGTAATGAAAAACATAGGGAGAGTGGAGAGGTATACTTTGGCAGGTGTATTTTATGGCAGTATAGGACACAAAGAGAGTTTTTTGATTTGGAGATGTGTAACAGATATTATCATAAGCATCAGCATGAGGGGAAAAATAAATGAAACTATAAAATGCCTTCCCTGTGCAAGCTGACAAAGCTTTAAACCTAGGCCTATTGTAGTGGACACTCTGAAATTCTAGCTTTATATGTCTGTAAAGCTTTAACTTACTATATATTCTGCTTAGATATGTTAGAAAAGGTTGATTGCCTTCCTGAACCTGCAGAGAAGCAGCAAGATTTGTCTTGGTTTGTGTACTGTGTTTCATTTTGTATAAATCCCATGCATCTCATTAGACTTACCTGTGATTGAACTTGAGGAAATGTATGAAATGTTTATGTAACTTCAACAAAGAAAAATGTTTGTGGGCATGCTTTAAATTAAATGAAGCAATGCGAAACGTGAATGGGACATTAAGGTCATTAGCATTTTTGCGAATAATGCATTAACAATTGATAAAATATAGGGATGTTTATTTACATTTGAATTTATCCATGGGGTGAAAAGAAGCCAAAGGTAATATTTTGGTAGAGGTTATAGTTGTCCTTAATTCAAAAATTCTTTTCTAGGAAAAAAAAGAAGTTATATCAATGAACTGTATGGAAGGTAAATTTGTGGTAGAAATGAAATTATCTGGAATAATGATGTATTTATGTAGGGGTGCAGTTTAGCTTTCTTCTTCATATTTTCTTCTTGTGTTAATTAGGTATAAAAGGCCAGGCTGCTGGAGTTCGCATTTTAGAATTTAGAAAAAGCATTGAGCTTAAAAAAATAGAGACTATTTTTTGGTGTTTTATTTGGTTCTGCTTTAGCAAAAATAAACTTTAAAATATTAGTATGTTTAGAAGTATTTTTTAACCTTATTTTTTCTTGTTTTATATAAAATTTTTATTTGAGAAGTTGTATATTTACAGAAAAATCATGCAGAAAATAGAGTTCCCAAATAATCCCACCCCCTGCCAATAATTAACACCTTCCATTAGTATGGAACATTTGTTACAATTGATGAAAAAATATTATTATAATTGTGCTATTAACTATAGTCCATACTTTACATTTGGGTTCATTGTTTGTGTTGTTCAGTACTATGTTTGTGTTTTCTTTTACATTCTTATTCTAGTTATATATATATATATACACACACACACAACTACTTAAAATTTCCCCTTTAACCACATTCAAATATATACTTCAGTGCTGTTTATAATATTATGCTACCATTACCGTCATCCAATATCAAAACCTTTCATCAACTCAAAGAAATTCTGTACCAATTAAGCATTAATTCCCCATTTTCTAACCCACTTTCTACACCCACCGTAGCCCCTGCCTGGTAAACTAGATTCTAGTTTCTGATTCTAGAAATTTGCTTATTCT
The DNA here is from genome assembly GCA_004026745.1 of Myrmecophaga tridactyla. NCBI lineage: Eukaryota > Metazoa > Chordata > Mammalia > Pilosa > Myrmecophagidae > Myrmecophaga > Myrmecophaga tridactyla. Next base: position 48,661 of record PVIY010003555.1, read on the forward strand.
ATTTAATATCAGTGAGTTCATACAAAATTTGTCCTTTGGGTCCTTCTTCAAGGTTCATCCATGTATCAGAGCTTCATTCCTTTTTACGGCTAAATACTATTTCATTTTATGTATATATCATATTTTGTTCATCTGTTGATAGACAATTGGGTTACTTTCTTCTTTTGGAAATTGTGAAGAATGTTGCTTTGAATATTGGTATGCAAAGATCTGGTCAAGGCCCTGCTTTCAATTCTTTTGGGTATGTACCTAAAAGAAGTATACTGAGTCATATGGTAATTCTACACTTAACTTTCTGATGAACAACCAAACTGTTTTCCATAGTAACTGCACCATTTTCATTATCATCAACAATGAATGAGTGTTCTTATTTCTCCATGTCTTTTTTAACACTTATTTTCCATTTAACTTTATTTTTTTAGTAGTAACCATTCTAATAGATGTTAAATGGTATCTCATGGTTTTGATTTGCTTTTTTCCTAATGGCTAATGATGTTGAGCATCTTTTTATGTTCTCATTGGCCAATTGGATATCCGTTTTGGAGAAATGTCTATTCAAATCTTTTTGCCTATTTTTAAATTGGATTATTTGTCTTTTTCTTTTAGAGTTGTAGGATTTCTTTATATTCTGGAAAATAAACCCTCATAGAATATGTGTTTCCGAGTGCTTTTCTCCCATTCTGTAGGTTGTCACTTACTTTCATGATGAAATCCTTAGAAGCACAGAAGTTTTAATTTTTGTGAGGTCCCATTACCCTATTTTTAAGGTTCAATTTCCATAGTTTTGGAGATAAAACTTTGATATAGGAAAATGTCAAACTTACAAATTTATGATACAATTTATTAAGAAAATGAGGTTTGCAAGCATATGATCTGGTATCATGTCTCAAATTACACTTAAATCTGTAGGGACTATTGGGGCTTTTTTTCTTAAAAGAAGAATATAAAAAATTTAGTGAAAATTTATTTGAAGTTTCAGTCATCTATACTTCAAAAAAGAAAGATACAACATAACAGTTTTCCTAGAACAGTTATTTGAGTAAGCTTTGCAGAAGTGATTTAATGGGATAGTCCATGTCTGATGGAGCTGGCAGAGGTCTCATCCCACCACTGGAAATCTGCCTGAATCACTAATATTCATTATTTCATTGTGTCTAGAAGCTCTTTGAGCAGATACTACAAGGAGAAGTAAATAACTAACACCTAGCGTGTGCATCAGGGTGTAGAAGAGAGGGCAACTGGAGAATCAGACACTAAAGTAACGTAAGGCCCCTTACGTCATGGATGCAGGGATTTAGCACGGAACCAGTCAACAATGACATAATTTCAGTTTTGTCCAGCTTGAGCCTGGGGTTGTAAAGTTCCTGGAAAAAAAGAAAGAAGTGTAAAAGTACTAGCTGTCTGTTGACCTGACAAGATGAGGAGCCCTTTGAGGCTGGCCGGGACTGTGCCTTTTGTTGTTGTGTGGCAGGAATTATGTGAGTCTTCAATAAATGTTGAATGAAGGAGAGATTATTTGATAAATGAAGCATCCAGCATATTAAGCCAATCTACTTTGCTCTTTGAGTATATTCTGGGAAAAAAGAATACTAATGTTGGTGAATCCTACTGGTAGTGAAATCAAGCTAATAAAAAAATAGAATAAAATAATAATAATTAAAAAAACTCTCACTGCTGTAATTATTCTGCACCAGCACCCAATTAAGTCCTTTGGAGTTGTGCTACTTAAAGTGTGGTTTTCAGATCAACATTGGTGGGCCATGAGAGTGATGCTTAGAAACCATTAGAGCAGCTCACCGAGTAATTGTATGCCTTTTGAATCTAATAATAATAAAAGACTGGGCTTGTATTGTATTTTATATGTCTGTGTTTAATTCATTTTTTTCAGGAATTAGCTTTTATTGAAATTTGCTATTGTATCAGCCTGTGAAGGATTGGAAAAATGAAAACAAAATTGTCCTTTCATCACTGAGAAACATTGTGTAGCTCTGAAAACATTATGCTATTTTTCTGAACTATTCACAATTAAAAACAAAAAAATCCAAAACTTGTAACGCAATGTATTTGGTTTTTGAAAATGACACTAAAAATTTGGATTCTTCCTAGATGTTCTATTCTCATTCTGCCTCTCTGTAGCGACCCTACCCACATGTTCAATCTTCCTGTCAACTAATTCAGCCCTGAGGAGAGAAGCCAGAATAGAAACAAACTGGCTCATGCCTTGCATGTTTCTGATTGTGGTATCTTGGTTAACCATTGGAGCAGTTCAGGGATAATCTAATACACATGGGCATCTGTTCTTTCTGTAACCAGGAGCTGCTTTCCCCTTTGGAAGGGGTCCATATTCAGGGCATATTGCGGTTATTTCTTGGTAATAACTCCCTGTTTTTAACATGGTTATGACCAGCGACTCAAGCATAAGAAGGGTGCAGACAGGCAAAGGCAAATATAATTTAACATGCAGTTACCAGCTTTTTGTAATTTTCAGCTCACGGCTGGTAAGTCTGGACTGGAGAGAGTCTTTGGATTGCTCTGTCAGATGGGATAAATCTCTTTGCTTGCAAAATGAACAGTAGGCTTAAATGAACATCAGCAGTTTTGGAGCAAGTGCACCCAATTCCCCACTTCTGACTCCGTTAGAGCTCCCGTTGATTTTAATGATGATGTTCAAAGATTCAGTCTGTCACACCTAGATGAGAACTTGCCTCATAAAATGTGCCTGAAGCTGATGGATTTTTATCAGTAGGTAAGGTAACACCAGTCACCTTGGGAGAAAAATACTTGTAATTGGCTTAGCTTTGTGATTCATCATCTCTTCTGAAATATGATGATTCAGTGGAGTCTTGTCTAGTAATTCTGTAATCACATGGAAGCTAGCTGGCTAGAGAACAAAGGTACATTTGAGTTCTTTATTCAGTCTTTCCCTTCAAAAATTAGTAAACTGCACAGTTATATTTAAGTATTCAAGGGTGGTCAAACAAATATGACACTTAATGAGTGAATTTACATAATATGCTTTGTACTGACACTAGAGGTTGGTTTTGGGGAATGTCCTTTACAGTGATGTGCAAGATTTGTGGTGGCTTTGTTTCTTATTTCCTCCATTGGCATCTCAGTGTTCTCTTTTGTACAATGAGGTGATTGAGTTTGGACAGCTCTTGGGACTCTTAGATTTTAGCTTATAAAATCTTGTTTGGGGTATTGTTGAGTACTTAATAAACAATAAGCAATCAGATGAATATATGCTAGAGAATATATAAGAAAGGAGCAAGATATTTTGCTGCATGCATTCTGTTGTGGCATCCAGATAGCTATCTCAAAATTAAGATGCAATCAATATGTTGTGCTTTTGTTCTTTGAATGAACTTATACATGCCCAAGAAATTCCTGATAATTTATCTGCTCTCAGGTGTAATAGAATTCTTCAGGATCTGAGAAGGGGTGAGGAATGGGTTAATATAGAGTTTCATAAGTTAATGGTTAGAAATAAAACACTTTCCCAGAAAACATATATGGGCATCTCCCTCCATTTTTAAAAAAAGTGATATGAAAGTATATGTAAGATTATTAGTAAGTAAAGAAATAGGATGGTAAGAATTTTTTACCTGGTAGACAGTTTCCTCAGGGTAGGCTAGATGATGCTGAGGTAACAAATAGTTCTGAAATTTTAGAGACTTACCTCAACAATTTTTTTTTTTAATACAGGCTGCAGTCTTCTACAGGTCTGGAAGACTTTTTGTGGCAAATGTCTTTCATGCTACAACTCAACGAATCTACCATCTTGTGGAAGCACCATTTTGAAAATGCAACTTCCTTAGATGGTGTGGCAGGTGAAATGCAGAACATGGAAAGGTAGGCACCAGCTCTTAAATGTGGGAAGCATGTCTTCTACCTACATTTATTGGCCAAAGCAAGACATATAGATGCCTATAGCTATTTTCAAGAGGGTAGAGAAGAGTAATTTCCCTCTGAACCTGGAAGGAAAGGAGAATTTTAAATAGTGATAAGCAGTAGTAATGTCTACTACAATTTTCAACTATAAAAAGGTGGACAGAGTTGTGAGGAAATAGGCCCTTTGTACGCTGATGGCATATATGAGTCAGCTTGATTTTCTAGATGGTCATTGAAACAATAAAATATTAATGTTCTTGGATCCAGTAATTTTCATCTACTGTAACTGATTCCCTCTAACCTTTATTGAGTCCTTACTACTCATCAAGTACTCTACTGAGACCTTTACATACTTCACTGTACAGTCAATTCTCATTATTTGTAGAAGTGATGTTTAGTGAAGTTACCATGAACACCGAATTAGCAAACATTGACCCATTGCTCCTAGGGGAAATACAAGGTTAGGTTCCTGTGAGAATCTGGCCACAATGTTTTATCAACTGATCAACATATAGCCTTGCTTTATATGTGTTTATTTTAAGGATGCCTTATTTAATATTGTTGATTCATTAACATTGAACTCATGCCCAATAGCGCTATACTCAAGCCTGAATGAAGCTTACTAACCTATGTATTTTCTCTGCAAGATGTATCCCAGCCTTCTTGCACTTAGGAACACTGGACAGCACTTGAGAATTATGCTCGGGCACCATTTTAAACAGTGAAATCACAACAAAAAACAATTAAAAAAATGGACACTAAATATACGGTGAACAAGACACTGTATTTACAGTATGAGAATCGACCCAAGAAGGCAGGGGGTTGCCTTGTTCAGCCTAAGCTGGGAATGCACGCATCAGGTGACTCAAACTTTTCACCACTGTGTCCATGTCTGCAAATGACTGTGAAAACCCTGTGGGTATTGATGTTGGGGTTACAAATAAGTTTTAGCAAGTAGTCAAATTATCAAATAGGGAATCCATGAGAAACCATGGATTAATATAATTAAGCAACCATATTTAATGTTTACTTTTTTGAGTTTATCCTAAGGAAGTAAGTGGACTTATGTGCAGAAATTTCTGCAGGAGTTTAAAAAAAAAAAGGAAACAGCATACATAGCTACTAAGAAAGACTGATTAAATAACATAGCTATTCACTGGAGTACTATAACATGGATCTGATCTATTATCAAGTGAAATAAAACTTATAAGGAAGCATCTATAATATTAACACATGAAAAAGTATGTGTGCAGAAAAAGTAAACTCTTAACTTTTTAAAATTTGTTTTACTTAGTGTGATAGGATCGCAAGATGCTTTCCTCCATTATCCTTTAAAAGTGGCCTGAATCTCTTACAATGAACTTTTTACATAAAAAATTAAGTGAATTTTATTTTAAAATAAATTGCAATGATTTGTTTTTTTATGACTTCAATTTGCAAAAGGCAGCATCAAAACATGACGCACCTGTAAAAAACATACATGAGAGTGCCTTGCTTTCAAGGAATTTATACATTTATAAGGAGACAAAACTCACATATTTTAATAATAAAGGATTATAAGACAGTTTAGAGTATTGATCAATGTGTATGGCACAAAAGAAAATTGCTGGAGCAGGTCAGTAGAAGTGGGAATGGATGTTACCTTCAGTTATTGTGAAAAACTTTACAGAAGGAAAACATTCGTAGTTTGGGTCTTAATGGTGGTTCCCGTTGAAAGTTGTGATGAAAAGAAATCATGAAAAAAAAAGTGTATACTGAGGTAGGAACTGACATGGTATTTATAGGCAACGAGGGGCGTGAACCTTTTTAGAAGGAGACGGACCCGTTTAGGATTAATGTAAACTGGTTTCAGGTGGTATCATGGGGAGTCAGAGCTAAGTATTCTCTCATCAGCTAGAATGCACTGGAGGGTCTATCAGCAGAGATTCATAAATTAAAGCCTTGCCTTGAAAAAAGAAAACTTGGATTGATTTTGGTTTGCTTAGTAAATTAATGTCTGGAAGACTTCTTTTTCTTGTCTACCTTAGCCATCCCCCCAAAGACAAAATTTAGTTGAATGCCAGTCTGTTTATATAAGTAAGAAAAACAATTGTGGGCCTATTTATTTAATTATTTAAACTAGTGTATTATTCTCTCCCCAAGCCTGTTCCAAATAATCACATCCAGAATTATTTTCTATAATACAAATCTAGTATATTGTTTCTTGGCGAATAAAAATCCATTTAATTATTAAGATGCAAATTTCTTTTCACTTCTGCTTGGAACCGGGGAAATTCTTGGCACTAGGGTGGAAAGTATTTATGTTCCTTATTGATTGCACAGAGAAACCACTTTTTAAAAAGCAGGTTATATAGGGTTATGGATTCAATAACGGATTTTATTATTCTTTTAGCTATGGCCTTTTCAACTAAGAGTTGAAATCTCGTCCAGGTCCCAAGAGGAGATTTTCTTGTATCTTATAACGTCCAGTTGAAGAAGCTCAAAGCTCCTCCACTGTGGAGTTGAAATTGCTAATAAATCTGTACTACAACATCTTTTAAAATGCAGCAAGTCAAGGCATTCTTTGCAAAACATTTATTTAAATAGTAAGATAAATTTAAATAGTATTTTTGTTTTAAGCAAATGCTGTCTAGGCTCACCTTATGTTTTGAACCAAATATATCCTAAATAATTCAGTTTCAAACTCAGCTATTCTTTACCTGCAGCAAACTATAAACATATGACTCTTTCCTCAGTATTTTTTCCCACTTAGGACCTAGTATATAGCAGAATTGATTAGAGAAATTATATCCAAGTCCAGTACTTGATAGAAAAAGGAAGCCCCTCTATATCAAGAAAGCTGCAAAGACTTTGAAACATCGACTATGATGGTAAACAGCTCTGTTTCAGTGATTTCACTTTTAAAGATATTGGTGCAATTATTTGAATATATAACTTTTCTTTTTTTCTCCATTAAAGGAGCTTTGAAAATAGTCCAAACACATGGTGAAATATGAAGCTGAATGTGATTTTCCCATTCCTATTTTAAATGTCCTCAAGGAAAATTAAATGATACTGGTTGTAGTTCCAAGTTCTCATTGTGCTGCAGTACTAAATAATAAAAATGAAATACATTTTTATTCTGGATTATTCCCAGTATATATTCCCAGTAGTGCAATGGAGCTGCAGTTGGCTCCACCACATATAAAGAAGCCTTGTTTTGGCTGCATTTTGCTAGGAATGCTTTTTCTATTTACAGGCTCTACAGTGAAGGGGAATGACTTCTCAGCATGGCCATATTTGTGTCAAAGGATTAAAAAGAAAGAAACCTCTGGCATAGAACATGTTGATCAATATGTAATGATATGGCTGAATCAATGACTTCTAATTTTCTTGGCTTGTAAAATGTCAACTATGTGATTGTATTGGCAGATTTTTTTAAAAAGTTCCTAAGCAGAACTCAAGGTAGTTTTATTATCTATTTTATTCATGAGTATCACATTTTATTTCAGATGAGGTTTATGGTTAATGGTGTCTTCAGACTGCAAATGTTGTGCTATCCAAATTTTTCTTTTCCAACAATAGAATTTCAGATTGCTCTTTCTCACAGTGAAGAGTTTTTCATTCACACTGTATAATATGATCCAGAATAAAAGAACATTATGAGGTAGCAAATTTCACAACTTATGAAGATTCAGCATCTTTCTTTTAGTCATTAATTTTTCTCTTACATTTATAGATGCCAAAAATATATGTAAAACTTTGTATATGTGAAATACTACAAAATGGTTTATGTGTAAAATACCATTATCTGCTGGAATCTGGGTCCTCTGCCAGTTGCTGTATGGTCTTTTGTGTGTTGTGGTTGATCAGTGCTTAAATGGTGTAGTACAGGTGGACATTCCTTTCCTTATTCCTCTTTCTCTGTTTTTTCGTTTCTTCTTTACTCTTCCACCCTTTTCTACTTTCTCTTTAAAAAGAAATAATTATACCCAGGCATGCACTACAAACAGCAAAACAAAACTACTATAAATTAATTCATGCTTATTTTGTACAATTTGTCAAAGCAGAAAAGTATAAGACAAATATTCCACTCCTTGAAATCAACCATCATTAACCTTTTCAGACATTTTCTTCCAGTGTTTCTTTTAAAAAACATTATATTTTAGAAAGTTGATATGGTAATACAAATTCAAATTTACAGCTTTCATTTTTACTTAGCTTTAAATGTAAAATGTCTTATTGCTTTATTAAAAACTCTTTAAAGTTTATTTAAATATAAATTATTTGTTCTCATAACATTTCAAAGTTTAGAAAAGGCTGAATTATTTCAGAAGTTATTCTCTTTCTCTCTTATAATTTCAATGTTTTCCTCTTAATCATTTCCAACAACTCTTTCATTTGAAAGTAGGCACAGTGTGCTGGTTTGAAAGGATGTATGGACCCTAGAAAAGCCATGTTTTAATCAAAATCCCATTTCGTAAAGGTAGAATGATCCCTATTCAATACTGTATGTTTGAAACTGTAATCAGATCATCTCCCTGGAGATGTGATTTAGTCAAGAGTGGTTGTTAAGCTGGGTTAGGTGACAACATGTCTCCACACATTTGGGTGGGTCTTGAGAAGTTTCTGGAGTCCTATAAAAGAGGAAACATTTTGGAGAATGAAGGAGATTTGGAGAGAGCAGAGAATGCTGCAGAAACACGAAGCAGAGAGTCTATGAGCCAGTGACCTTTGGAGATGAAGAAGGACAATGCCTCCCGGGGAGCTTCATGAAACCAGAAGCCAGGAGAGAAAGCTAGCAGATGATGCTGTGTCCACCACGTGTCCTTCCAGCCGAGAGAGAAGCCCTGACTGTGTTTGCCATGAGCCTTCTCACTTGAGAGAGAAACCCTGGACTTCATTGGTCTTCTTGAACCAAGGTATCTTTCCGCAGATGCCTTAAATTGGACATGTCTACAGACTTGTTTTAATGGGGACATTTTCTCGGCCTTAGAACTGTAAATGAGCAATTTTTAAATTCCCCCTTTTAAAAGCCATTCCATTTCTCCTATATTGCATTCTGGCAGCTAGCAAACTAGAACACACTGTGTTTCCCAGCTTAAACATATTGTTTTCTAACCCTGTGTCTCACTCTAATTACCACCTCTTTTCTTAAGAGTTAACCTCTCATTCACTTTTCTTCTGGGGGGGGGGATGCTGTATGGCGGGGGTCACATTTCATTCTTTTTCCATGTGAGTATCCCCTTATTGCAGCACCATTTGCTGAATTTTTGTTTCTTTTGTTTCTTTTTTGCTTGTTTGTTTGGGAAGTGCATGGACCCGGAATTGCACCTGGGTCTCCTGCATGGCAAGCAAGAATTCTACCATTGAACTACCCTTGCACACACACCCCTTCTGTCATTATATATATTTTTTAACATGAGCAGGCTCTGGGAATCGAACCCAGGTCTCCGGCATGGCAGGCAAGAACTCTGCCTGCTGAGCCACCGTGGCCCACCCCCACCTCACTCACTTTTTAATACCATTCTATTCAGATTCCTGTCTCCAGCAGTCTACAGAATCTGCTCTGGAAAACAACAGTGAAGACAGCCGGTTGCTCAATTCACTGGTTTCTTTGCCATTTTGTCTTGATCATTCTGTGTCACAGTTTTTTTTGAGGATTCCTTTTCCTTTGCCTATCCCTTAGTGTGCAAATGCTCCCCCCCCCACCTCAGGAAATGCTCCTGTTCCTCTTCTCATTTCTCTCACTCTCATCCTGTCCTTTGACTTTCATCGCAACCTACATGGCCGTTATTCTCAAGCCCAAATTTCAGACCCAACTCTTCATGTCTAAGTGCTACAATTCCCCCTTCTCTCTGCTTTGTTTTCTCTTGGATTCCCTCTCCCACACTTCTTGATCCAAAATCAGAATATTTGGAATCATCTTTGGTCCTTCACACCCCACCCCCATGCCCTCTGTTCAGCCATTCACCAGGTCCTGGAAGAGAAACGTCCTTCAGATCACGTGCTGCCTGCTCCTTCTCTCCCCTTCAAAGCTACTGCCTCAACTTCGCTGTACAGTATTGTTTGCCTGAAGCACCATAACTGTTTCCTAATTTGTTCAGCTGCATCCTGTCTTTCTCCACTCTGCCTCTCCTCTCACCAAATCTAGTTATCTTCAATCTGTTTGCCAAACATCTACTCAGATGTCAAGATTGAGACTAAAGGACAACTCTATAAAAACATTCCGGACATTCATCTTTCCAATGTGAAGTTGGACACTTTTCTTTGTGATTCTTCACTGTACTGGGCATGTCTTTTTTTTCAAAGCATCTAAAATAATTTGTTTTTTCATGACTTTCTTGCTCTGTTTGACTATAACCCACTATAAAATAGGGATTATGCTTAGAAGAGGAAGTGTTTATATATCTTGGTACTTTTTACATCTGGAACATAGGGCATGTATAATAAGTGGTAAATGAATGAGCAATGGTTGGGCTCATAAATTTTAATCTTTTCCTTTAGTTAAATATTTAAAATATTTCCAGTCTATAGCTTACGTATAATGTTGTAAAGCATAACATAAATCTGTATTTAAGTGCTACACTTTCTCCCTAGGATGGAAAAAAATCCCCAGAAATAGAATTACTGGGACAATAAGTATGGACATTTTAAAGATTCTTGATGCATATTGCCCAGCTATGAATCAGCATACTTGATGTTTGTAATAGTTCAAGTCAAACTGTGATAAATTTTGGCTTTAAAATAATAGTATCGTGAACTCAGAGATTCTTTTAATTAGTTAAATTTTCATACTGGGGAGTATTTTGAGGAGTGGGTAATAGTCACTATTTGCAAACCGACATAGCAACATGCTGAAGTCAGTAATGTTAAACTGTAGTCTATCTCCCATGTTACGGGAAACATGGAAAATAGCACTCAATACATGCCAAACAGGCAATGTATAAAAGCCTACAGTTTTTTTTCTTTTCTTTTTTTTTTTGGTCACAGTCTACAAAATTCCTAGTGGACTTTGATTATTAAGACACAGTGCCAGGCCTACCTTTTTAACCTTCCTTTCTGAATAGACTATTGATTCAACTTAAACTGCTTTTTAAAAATTCAATATGTGCATCTAGGGATTTTGCCACCCCTGTGCTTTACAGGAAGGTTGTAAGGATTAATACATTTACAGAGCATTATGTGCCTCTTGGATGAAAGGTTTGGTATAAAATACAACTTTAGTATTGTTATTTAAAAGCAAACTTTCTTTGGGGAACGAAAAAGGGCCTCCACAGTAACTTTTGATTAAAAGTTATGTACTCTACTACTTTTTTCCAAAGGCGATCTCCAAGGAAGAATTGAAAATTGTACACCTTGCCATCTGCTGACACAATGCCTCATAAAGGATTGAAACAATATGGACTCATTTTTAAAAGCCCATCTATTTTAAGCCTGCATGGACTTGATTTGGCCCCGGCTTATCTTAGCGGTCCTGAGTTTATTGTTGTCCGTTGCTTATGCTCCAAATCACATCTTGCCTGCTTGTAATTATTTAATTGAAACTGAATTCCTGTGAATAACTCCCTGGCAGACCTCTCTTTTTTTTTTTTACAGAATGGATCCCATGTGATCAGGAATGCATAGGGTTTTGGTAGCTATGGTAACCACATCATAACCCTTGATGGATGGCAGGTGCTTTAAGCACTTCAACTATTAGGACCTTATGGGCACTGGATGTGTTCAGCCAAGAATGACATGCGCCCATAGGGATCATAAAACAAAAAGAGCCTTTACTCTTGATTTGGCAGAGAGGAGGTAACAGACATGTACTAACAAGGATGTAATGAAACTGGGTGAGGATTACTCTGATAAACATTACTAAAAAGGAGGAACTTGGGGGCTAAAGCAGAGAGTGCAGTTTAAATGACAAAACATGTAATCATTTTCTCTACTGCAGGTGCATCTGATAACAAATGCTGCGTTCCTAGGCTATTTTACCTGAGTCTGCTGAGTTGCACGTGGGTCACAAATTAAACTTTTAGGGATTGATTCTAAATAGAACACCTTTGAAAAATGATTGTATTTTTATCTAAGAGAGGGAAATAAAATGTTTTCATTCAGTTTTCAGATGCCTCGGGGGCGGGCAGGGCTGGTGAGAAAGAGCAGGCAGTAGGCAGCCAGTTAGATGATGGAACAGGGATTGAGGACCACTCAGATTAACTGATGTTTCCATTTCTGATTGAGAAAATACAACATGTGGTTAGAATCAGGCAGATGGTTTAAAAGAGATGAGCACAGTGGTCACACTCAAGGAAGATAATTTTGGGATATCAAATATACAAAGAAGACCAAAATAGCCAGAGACTGTAACAGAAAATATTGTATTTGGGAGACTAGCTCATTGAGTACTATTTAATAAAGAAATTCAGATACTCATAGATTTGGATTGAGAAGAAATACATGATGCACTTTCAGAGGACTGCAACAAGACTAGGTCAAAGGGATATGAAAAAAGACAAAATTAACAATGGCCTTAATGAACATGGTTTACCAGTCAGAGCTTCCAGTCAGCTGTTTTCTGACTGGGATAAAAGAAACAAACCATAATGGACTATCAGATATAGAAAAGTCATAAAAGAATAAAAGAAACAAACCATAATGGACTATCAGATATAGAAAAGTCATAAAGATATTTGTGGAATATTAGAAAAGCATTGGAAGACATTTTTTGGAATTGTCCTCTTTAAGGATCTTTAGAAAAAAGGAGAGTAATTTTGTTGAGGGGTCCAGGCTGTCATTGGTTGGACATTCTTCTGAAACCTCTTTAATATGTTTCCATTTCTGATTGACAAAATGCAACGTTGCCAATTTTCTCTGTGGGATTTGCCTATAATATTCCATGGAATGCAAATCCACTTAATCTATCATTCGTTAAAAATTCTAAATCTAGAGATTAGATTTCTAAGCTTTGGACCTCCTTAATTAACTGGAGATGGTAATTTTTCCTTTTATTTCTCTTTTCTTCTTACAGCCTTTTACACTCCTTTAGTTGAGGCATTTCCATAAGAAGTACATCAAATTTTTAATCTCTGTCATAAGATGAATGATTAAATTGTTTTTCTGACAGTTTAAATAGACAATTAAGCAAGAAATTAAAGTTGCTCACTCAGAGCTAATATAGTAGTTTGTAGACTTAGATTGATCTCTGTGTCTGCTTGTTGCATGCAATTATTTGGAACATGTCTGTTTTAATCAGGGTTACACTGGTTTCAAATCAGAGAAACCCACTCAAAGTAGCTGAAGTTAAAAACAGTTAATTTATTGGTGGATTATGAAAGCACCTCATGAAACTGAAGGCAGCAAGTGCAGCTGAGCTCATTGAAGTACTAGAACCAGGAACTAGCAATATGTTAGGTACCAAGACAGTTCCCCCATACCTCCATTGTTCCATGCACCTCGTGCCATATATAGATTTCTTTCTATATGACTGAGGTAATTGATAAAAGAACTTGAGCTCAAAATTCAAATTCTTATGAAAGACATTCTAATAAGACCAGCTTGGATGTGCTGTGCACGCTTGAACCAGTCAGTTTATGGCCAGGAGAGCAATGGCCTATGGAAATGGTTTTACAAAGTCTGGTTTCCAGATAAGTGATCAGCATCATTTGGGAACTTGGGCTCCACCCCAGACTTACTGAGTTTATATCCTGGAGGTGATGCCCAGAAATCTGTGTTGTAATAGGCCCTCCTGGTAATTCTGAGGGATACTATAATTTGGGTATCTCTGGAGGGTGACTAAGTCATCTGGCTTTCCTTCCTGGTTTTAGCACTGGAAGTTCAGCATCCCCAGTTCAGCATCCCCGGAAACTCCTCCATCCCGGACAAACTAGGATGGTTTGCCATTCTATCCCAGCTTCACTTCCTATTCAATAGGGAGTATGGGAGCAGGTGTTCAGACTAGGGGCCTGGGATGTTCTTTTAGAAGGGGATGTAAGAGTGGTAGAAAAATTATCATAAACTGGTATTTCTAAAGGAAAAATCTCCCCAATTTTAAGTATACTTGAGTGATTCTCTCCTACCTACGAATCTAATTGGAAAAATTTGAATTTATTCTTAGAATAACAATCTCTAACATATCCTGGCATCCTTGATGTCTTCTCTTAACTTTTTCTTAATTTCTCTTAACTGGGAAAAATTTCAGAGACAATATGCCGAGTGCTCAAAATTAGCTTATCAAAATATCATATAGAATGTTCACCTCCTAGGATTGCCTTGTTTTTGCTTACTCCAAGACTTAAATATGAAATTGCCCAAATTAACTGAAATAACAGTGATGAATCAAGAGGAGCTATGGCTTCTCTTGTTTTGAAAGTACAGGGTCAAAGCAATATATTTGGAAGTAAATTCTAATTCGTTAGAATCAGTATTTCACATTACAGGACTCAAGCAACTGGGAGAAGTACTTTGTTACCATGGACAGTCAAATGTGTTCCATTATCGAGCTCACACAAGGGGAAGGGTATACGTTTCATTGTTTGTTCTTTCCAGAAATCTGAGACTCAAAGGAGTTATTCTACATTAAATCAAAAACCTCTAAACACCTTCATCGTAATGAAAAAATCTTTCACAATGGACAGTTTGAAAGATGTAAAAGTTATTCTCTGTCACTGAGATTTTATGGGGAAAGCTGGTTGTAAGCACTACCTTTCTAAGCTTTCCAATAAATCAACACTATTGAAAACATTTAAAAGTGTCAGTATGGCATAAAAATTATCCCCATAGAAAATTATGACTTTTTTTTTTGCTTTTCTATTGCTTCAAGAACACGTTATAATATTTCCAATGCCAGCCACTTCTCCGAAGCCTACAGCAGCAGTGAACAGAATCATATATTGGAAAACACGATAGCTGTGCATTCATAAGAAATTTTTATCAAGCAAAATGTATTAACACTTCCTAGCTGCATAGGGATTTGTAGTAAATTACCAGGAATCACATACTGTGAGATTTAAAAAAGACTTAGAATCTCCTGATTTAAAAGACTTAAAGGAGAGCAGCTCTGGGGATTTGTAGAGTTTTCAAATTTGTTAATACTGGAAATGTTATTATTCTAGCAAGTCTTTATTAACTGAAATAAATAACACCTTTTATGTTTCCAGAGGGAAAATTTAACTTCCAGGAGGAAAGTACCATGTGAGGTATAAAACTTACTTTAACATTTCATTCAATTGAAGAAGCTGGTTAATGACATGCTAAAATTTAATTCTTGTATTTAAGAGACCCATTGGTGAAGGCTTGTTTATCTTTATTTGATTTATGAGTTAACCTTGGATTAAAGACTGGTAGGTAAACCCAGATCGACTTATGGAAAAATTTTCTCCAAATATCTCAGTGTAAAATTTTCAAGTGTTCGGATATTTTTGAATCATAAATTCTCTGGAGGGGAACTGGTTCCATATTTAAATGTTTAATTACAGACCTGATTCTAAACAAAGACCTGGGAAGAACTTTATTCTTGTCATTAAATTATTAAGTTGGAAGAAAATTTAGACCATGAGGTCCAACTTCCTAATTTTATTTTTAAAAAATGAAAAAAAAAGCAAAAAAAAAAAAAAGCTGGAACTATGATTTGACCAAAGTTTTAAGGTACAAGGTACCTATTTCATGAGGAAACTATCAATGGTTAATTTTACATAACTATAAACAACATCTGAATTTCTGCCAAATTTTTGCCTTTTGTTTGGAAAATGACAATTGAACTTTGGAAAAAGAGCGCAAAATTTAATGGTGCAAAATGCATAAATCCAATCATTATATATCAATATATGCAAAATAGAACCCTATTTTTTTCTAATAACTCATTTTTCTCTTTAAGGCTTGTTCCTGCTCATCTGCGGAAAATTAATTTTAAAGAATTTCTAGATGTCTTAACCACTTCCACGTAAAATTTACTTTTTCTCAGGTCTACCAGATGCAAGGATGTTATCTGGTTCAATTTGGGTATAGTTGGCTCAGTCACTGGTTTTCAATCCTGTTCAGCTGAAAGGTCTATCTCTGAAGCTCCCTCCCTCCTTGCTCATTCTCCCACAGTACTATAACTATAATAACTATAATAAGGCATCTGCAATGGAGAATCAGGTGGGATGGGCTTGTCCAGATCCCAGCTTGTTTTTTGGTACAAACCGTGTCTTGTAATTAATACCCTGACAAGAAACTCTCTAGATGGCCCTATTTATAAGGTGTTTAAGGGACTTTTGGGATCCTCAGCTGTCCTTGTTCATTATAATTCATAGGAAATCCACACAACAGGCAATGCTTATGTGAGTCTTCCACCTTCTGGGGGCTGATAACCTCCAATCTTCATGCTCCCAGTTACCTTTCTTTTTGGGTTACAATTCCACAATTTTAGGTTTTTACTTCTAGCTGTTCTAGTATACTGGAGACTAAAAGAAGTCTCAATATAATAATTCAGCAATCATACTTGTTTGTTAAACCCTACCTTCTCCGTACAGCTCCACCATCACTTTTGTTCATTCTCCCACTCTTTAGGGGTATTTGGGCTATGGCCATTCTAACTTTTTCGTGTTGGAAGGGCTGTAAATAATATGGTGTTGGGGAATGGAACTAGCTGACGCTCTGGAGAGGCTGGCCCCTCTAGGTTTCAGGACTTCCGTGCTCTAGGGACCCTTCTGGAGGTTGCAGGTTTCTGGAGAATCACCCTAGTGCATGGAACCTTTGTAGAATCTTATATATTGCCCTACGTATTCTTTAGGATTGGCTGGAATGGTTTTGCTTGGGGGTTGGCAAATTAGAATAGGTAGCAATGTGTAACTGAAGCGTGCATAAGAGTGACCCCCAGAGTAGCCTCTCGACTCTATTTGAACTCTCTCTGCCACTGATACCTTATCCCAGTTACCTTTTGAAGAGGACTCTGTGGCCACAGAAACTGCTGGATCCTTTCTGTACCTGGAGTGAAGAGAGAGATCCCAGAGCCAGATAGTGCATAGGCACTTTCTTTTCTTACCTCTCTCTGTTTAGTTGTGTTACACTGTCATTTCTCTGTGGGTCTCCTTTCTTAGTACCCAGCAACAAAAGACACATCTATGGGTTTTGTCCCTTAGCCAACTCCTGTGGGAACAAGGGGGCCACTGGAATTTTCAATCTCTTTGTCTTCATATACCCCCAATTTCATGGCTACACTAGTTGAATGCCACCCTCTATTTGCAGAGGATGGACACCTTCTTTCTCCAAACTCTCTGGGTTTAAAGCCTCATTTTTCTCTTAGATTGGCAAAGGCCAAAGATTAGTATTGACTCATTTGCATCTTTGCTGGATTTACGACCTAACACCACCTGGTAAAACCTATCTGAATTTAGTTAATTTGGATTAAGTGTTACTGTGTTTCGTAGAGAGCTGTTTTGGCAGAGAATCTACTGCCCTTTTAGGAGGGAGACTGGGTGAATAAGAAAGGAGATTTTTTTTTTTATTTTATATCATTATGTTCGTGCGACTTTGGATAATCCAGTACCTATCAGCAGAGACAGTAATTATTTTTAAGAATTGTAAAGATTTTATGGTCTGCGTGCTTAATACTAATCATTGATCAAGCTATTTGGAAACCAATGGGAAGAACACAGAAGTTTTCAATTTCATTTCATAGAACAGCTTTGAAAGATGAAAACTAGGTATATTTTAGGTATCTAGGGAGCATTTTTCAATCACTAGCAAAAGTGGATTATGTCCCAATAAAAAGATAGCTGATTTACTAAGGGGATGCCATTTACAAATCATGACCAATGTTCAGTGAGCACTCACTATCAGCCCTGCACTCTTTTAAGTATTTTATGTGTATTAAATAACTTAGTCCTTACAATTACTCTGTGAGGTAGCTTTGTTTTAACCGCTTGTCAGTTTACATATGAAGGTATTGAAGTCCAACAGGGTTAGGCTACTTGCCCAAGTATATGTTCATAAATGGCAGGGCTGGGATTGTGAACTAACATAGTCTAATATTGGAGTCTGTGCCCCTGCCTGCTATACTATACTATGTGATTTCTTACAGATATCATTAAATCTAGCAATCAGAATTACTCATAAGAACACGAGAGTTAGGTGTAAAGAAAAGCAGCACATTGTCCTACAGTGCGATTGGTCTCTGACGGGCCTCATGATTTCTAGCCTGCCTGTGTCCCCACATTGCTCATATCTCAAAGGCATGACGATGCTTATCATCTGTATTCATGAAGCATATTTAAAAATATAAAGATTCTGGGACCCATGCTTAGTTAATTCAGCAGGTCAGGTTGGAGTTCTAGGATGATGATTCCCAGGTGGTTCAGATGATTGAACAGGTTTTCTGAGGCACTCATTTCTCTGATGCTGAGGCTGTAATCCTAACCCCCCTGCAATTCTTTCCCACATATTTCAGGCAAAGGAAACAGCAGTGTGAAGCTCTAGCATGGGGTGGGAATAAGATTTGCATGTTTAAAGATCAGGAAATAGGCCAGTGTAGCTGAGGCTCTGCCAGATGTGGGAGAGCAATAGAAAATGAAATCACGGGGACAGATCACAGCCCCATAGGCCATTTATGGGGTTTGCATTTAATTCCAAATAAAATGGGATGCCATGGAAGCTTTTATGTGATGGGCTGGCATGGCCAAATTTAAAATCTTAGCCATCAAATGATATTCAAGCTGAATTTTCACAGTAAAACATTTTCACAAAGCCCTCATATAAGAGGGGAGAAGCATCTGGACTACTTTTAAAAAGATGTTTAAGTTTGTTTAGATATTTCCACAAGGTTATTTGTTATTCTATATTTTATAGGTAGAACAAGATATATAGAGTATCTTATTCTATATTTTCTGTTGTAGACCACTCTACTATAATAGTAAAACAGCGTTTGTATTTTTACATTTTTTATTAGAGCAGTTGTAGGCTTAGAAAAAAATCATTCAGACAGTATAGTGTTCCCATATGCTCCCCTCTTACACACACAGTTTTCCCATTATTAACATTTTTTTTTTAATTTGCATATGGGCAGGAGGCACCAGGGATCCAACTCCAGACCTCCAGCACGGCAGGTCGGAGCCCCGCCCGCTGAGCCACGGCAGTCGCCCATTATTAACATTTTGCAGTAGTGTGGTACTTTTGTTACAATTGATGAAACAGTATTGTGATACTTTTGCTATTAACTTTAGCTATTTAACTTTAGTTCAATCTTTGTGTTGTACAGTTTCATGAGTTTTTTCTTGCGTGTGTGGTAATGTATATACAACCTAAAATTTCCTTTTTAATCCCTTTTCAATTCAGTGGAGTTAATTACAGTCACAAAGCAGCACCTCCATCAATATCATCTATTGCCAAAACTTTTCTGTCACCCCAAACAGTTTGTCCATGTTAACTTCCCGTTCCCTTCCTTTCCCCAGCCCCTGAATAAGTTGTATTTTAAAATCTGACTATATGAACTTGCATGTTCTGCTTATTTCATATGTGAGACCATACAGTATTTGCTGTTTTTATTTTTAATTTATTTATTAAAAAATAGAGAAAATAAAACATACATAATCAGTAATTCACAATATCAAAACAGTATTTGTTGTTTTGTGTCTTGCTAATTTCACTCAACATGATGTCTTCAAGCTTCTGCTTATTTCATTTGTGAGACCATACAGTATTTGCTGTTTTGTGTCTTACTAATTTCACTCAACATGATGTCTTCAAGCTAGATTCATGTTGTAGCATTCATCAGAACCTCATTCTTTCTTATGGCCTAATAACTATTCCACTGTATGTATACACCATATTTTGTTTATCCATTCATCCTTTGATGGGCACTTGGGTTGCTTCCATCATTTGGCAATTGTGAATAATGCCACTATGGACATCTATGAGCAAATATTTGTTCAAGTTTCTGCTTTCAATTCTTCTGAGTATTAATCTGAAAGTGGAATGACCAGGCCATATGGTCACACTTAATTTTCTGAGGAACTGCCAAACCTTTTTCCACAGTGATTGCATCACTTGAAATTCCCACCAACAATATACAAGAATTCCTATTTATCCACATTCTCCTAAACAGTTATTATTTTCTATTTATAAATAGTAACCATTTTCATGGGTATGAGATGGTATCTCATTGAGGTTTTGATTTGCATTTCCCTAATGGCTAACAATATTGAGTATCTTTTCATGTGTTGGCCATTTGTGTAACTTCTTTGGAGAAATGTCTATTCAAGCCCTTTTCCCATTTTTAAATTGGGTTGTTAGTCTTTTTATTGTTGAGTTTTAGGAGTTCTTTAAATATTCTGCATATTAAAATCTTATCAGATATATTTTCTCCCATTGTTTAGGTTGTCTTTTTTATTTTATTGATAATTTCCTTTGATGTAAAAGTTTTAAATTTTTATGAAGTCCCATTTATCTTATTTTTTATCCTTTGTTGCTAGTGCTTTTAGTATAAAGTCTAGGAAACTACTGCCTAACATAAGACCCTAAAGATGCTTCCCTGTGTTTTTTTCAAGGAGTTTTACTTCTTATGTTTAGGTATTTGATTAGTTTTTTTGTATATGGTGTGAGATAGGGGTTCACCTTCATTATTTTGCCTATGGGGATCCAGTACTCCCAGCACCATTTACTGAGGATACTATTCTTTCCCCACGGAGTTGATTTGACACTCTTGTCAAAAATCAATTGGCCATAGTTATGAGGGCTTAGTTCGAAACTCTCAATCCAATTCCCATTGGTCAATATATATAACTTTCTTCCAGTACCATGTTATTTTAATTGCTGTAGTTTTAAGTTTTAAAATCAGAACTTGTGAGTCTTCCATCTTTGTTCTTCTTTTTCTAGATGATTTTGGCTATTGGGGGACCCTTACCCTTCCATTTGAATTTGAAGACTGGCTTTTTCATTTCAGAAGTCTTTTGGAATTTTGACTGGAATTGCATCAAATCTGTGTATTGCTTTGGGTAGAAGTGATATCTTAACAATATTTAGTCTTCCACTCCTTGAACATGGAATGTCCTTCCATTTTTTTGGGTCTTCTTTAGTTTCTTTCAGGAATATTTTAGAGTTTTTCATGCATGAATCCTTTAAATTCTTGGCTGGATTTATTCTTAGATATTTGATCCTTGTAGTTGCTATTGTAAAGAGATTTTTCTTCTTAATTTCCTCTTCAGATTGCTCATTTCTAGTACATAGAAATACCACCAATTTTTGCATTTTGATCTTGGATCCTGTCACTTTGCTGAATTCATATATTAGCTTTAATAGCTTTGTTGTAAAATTTTCAGAATTCTCTATGTATAGGATTATGTCACCTGCAAATAAGGAGAGTTTTACTTCTTCTTTCCTATTTTGATGCATTTTATTTCTTTTTCTGGCCCAATAGTTCTGACTAGAATTTCCAGTAAAATCTTAATAGTAGGGGTGACATAGGGAATCTCTATCTTGTTCCTGATCTTAGGGGAAAAGCTTTTGGTTTTTCAACAAAGAATATTAGGTTAGTTTTTGGGTTTTAAATTTATGCCTTATATCATGTTAAGGATGTTTCCTTCTATTTATAGTTTCCTGGGTATTTTTATTAAAATTTTATCAGTGTTTTGTCAAATGCCTTTTCTACATCAATTAAGATGATCATTTTTTCCTTCAATAATTGATTTCTTTATATTGAACCATCTTTGAATTCCTGGGATAAATCACACATGACCATGGTATATAATTTTTTCTAATGTGCCAGTGGATTTGATTTGCTAGTACTTTGTTTAGGATTTTGCATTTATATTGGTAATAGATATTGGTTTGATTTTTTTTCCCTTGTAACATCCATCTTTATCTTTCTTTGGTATTAGGATGCACTGGGCTCATAGAATGAGTTGGATGTGTTAACTCCTTCATTTTTTTTGGCAACAGTTTGAGCAATATTGTTGAAAATTTTGCCAGATGATTTTTAGCTGGCAGTTTTTCTCTTCTAGTACCTTCAATATGCCATATCAGTGCCTTCTTGCTTCTTTTTTTTCTGATGAGAAATCAGCATTTAGTCATATTGAGAATCCTTTGTATTTGACAAATTGTTTTTCCCTTGTTGCTTTCAGAATTCTGTCTCTTTTTGGCCCTTGACATTTTCATTAGTATGTGTCTTCGAGTAGGTATATAAGAGTTTATTCTGTTTGGGGTTCAGTGCACTTCTTATATATGTATATTTATGTCTTTCATAACATGTGGGAAATTTTCAGATATTATTTCCTCAAACAGTTTGGAACTCCCATAATGCAGACCTCTTAGGCTCTGCTCAATTAACATTTTTTTTCTCTATCTGCTCTTCCAATTTTATGATTTTGATTGTTCTGTCTTCTAGTTTATTGATCCTTTGTCTGTTCAAATCTGCTGTTAAACACTTCTAATGTATGTTTTTTTTTTGGCATGGGCAGGCACCGGGAATTGAACCCAGGTCTCCAGCATAGTAGGCAAGAACTTTGCCACTGAGCCACCGTGGTCCACCCTTAAACTCTATTGTTGTGTTTTTCATCCCCATTGGTTCTATTATATTTCTTTTTAAACTTTGTCATTCTTATTTTTGTTCATGCATTGTTTTCTTTATGTCCTTTCATTTTATAACCATGTTTAATTAATTACTCTCTATTTTTGTTTGTTAAAGCTGCTGGAATGCAAT
Source organism: Myrmecophaga tridactyla (assembly GCA_004026745.1). Taxonomy (NCBI): domain Eukaryota; kingdom Metazoa; phylum Chordata; class Mammalia; order Pilosa; family Myrmecophagidae; genus Myrmecophaga; species Myrmecophaga tridactyla. The sequence goes on from PVIY010003555.1 coordinate 71,189, forward strand.
ATATCAGCAACAGAACAGCTTTTAAAAAGGAAATTTATTAAGTTGCAAGTTTATAGTTCTAGGGCCATGCAAATGTCCAAATTAAGGCAACGACAGGAGGTTACCTTCACTCAAAAAAGGTTGATACCATCTGGAACAACCCTGTCAGCTGGGAAGGCACATGGCCTACATCTGCTGGGGTCTTTGACTTCTGGACACCTCTCTCAGCTGGGAAGTGACATGGTGACATCTGCTAGCTTTTTCTCCTCATTTCATAATGCTTCCCTGGGGGCATTTTCCTTCTGCATCTCTGAAGATATCTGGCTTTGTTCGCTCTGTCTTCACTACAGCTTTTTCCAAAACTGATTCCTTTTAAAGGACTCCAGTAAGAAGCCCACCTTGAATGGGTGGGGACACATCTCCATGGAAACCAACTAACCATAGTTACCACCCACAATTGGGTGGGTCACATCTCCATGGAAACAATAAAAAAGATCCTACCCAGCAATATTGAATGAGTAATAAAGAACAGGGCTTTTCTGAGGAATGCGATAGTTTCAAACCATACTTTATCCATACCATATTTCCTTTAACTCTTCGAATTGATTCAGGCAATTTTGACTGAATATCTTGACTAGTTGCTCCAGTCATTATTCCTCTGAAGTTTTAATTTGTTCCCTTGACTGAGGCATCTCTTCCTGTTTCTTTGCATGGCTTGTGATCTTTTGTTTCTGTTTAGGCATTTGCTTGTTTTGATGTGTTAACTCTGGAAGTTAGTGTCTCCTTCTTGCTTAGGGTCTTAGTATAGATTGGTTATGTGTTAAGGCTCTTCTTCAATGCTTGGTCCAATTTGTTTAGAACATTTAAAGCAGCCTGCATTAAATTATTTTTAAAAGTTCATATTTTCTCAGATCTTTCTGCATTTTTTTTTGCCTTGGTCATTTGTAGTAACTGTGAAGATTACCCTAGCATGTGTGACTTTTTCTCCTTCAGCAGAAAATTTCCTTTCCTTATTCTTCATCAGGGAGTACTAGACTGTTCTCTTTATTTTTATGCAAAGTTCCATACCAGTGTCTATGTTTTGCCCAAATCCCAGCCATGGTCTAGGCCACCTTTCCACTCCAACTTTCAGCCTTGGTTCTTTCCTCCATTCAGTGATTCAGTTTCTTCCTTTTGTGTAGCTTTTTTTTTTTTTTTTACTCCAGTAACCTCCTGGATGGAGGTTTAGGGGATCCTGACCCATGAAGCCAGATGGGGTCAGTGTTAAAAAATACCTGAGTTTTTCAGTTAGGTGCACAGCAATTTGGGATTAGTTTGGGAATATAGTTTTTCTGTTTGCTCTGGTTTCCAGGGGGCTGCTTTACATGGGCATGCCTACCTACGACTAGGGCTCCACACTGGGGCCATGTGACGTTCAGTCTTTTATGTGAATGTGTGTTGGACACTAAGTTACTGCCCTGGGTGGCTCTGTGGACAGTGACCACAACAGGAATTGTCTGAGTGAGAGTATGGCCTCTGTGTGTCTCTGAAACAGCAGAGGACTGAGTGTTGGAGTGGGGTCCAGACTAGCAAGCCAATGCTGCCCTTCCATCTCTAATTTGCTCATTTTTAAGAATTTGGTTAGTACTTATGGAGTCTTTTTCCAGTCTCTATTATCTTTGCAAGAAAGTTGAATCTGCCCTTTTGAAGCTATCTCTAAGGAGAAGGGTTCTCAGGGATGCCATATGCTGCCACTTTGAAGACAACATCCTTGCATAACCAAGACAGATATTTTAAAATTCCTTTTACTTCATTTTTAGTATATGTTTTAGGAAAATACTTTGCTTTAAATTCCATGTTCTTGGACTTTCTATGTGCATTTGTTTTTTGTTTTTTTTTTAATTTTTTTTTTTTAATTTGCATATGGGCAGGAGGCACCAGGGATCGAACTCCAGACCTCCAGCACGACAGGTCGGAGCTCTGCCTGCTGAGCCACGGCAGCCGCCCTGTGCATTTGTTTTTATTGCTGCCATAACAAATAACTGCAAACCTAGTGCCTTAAAATAGCAGAAATGCATTACTTAGAGTTCTGTAGATTAGAGGTCTGACACAGGGTTCACTGAACGAAGGCCAAGGTGTCAGTGGGACTCCTTTCCTTCTGGAGACTCCCTTTCCAGCTTCTGGAGTCCACCTGCATTCCTCGGCTCCTTGCCTCTTTCCTCTATCTTCAAAGCCAGAAACATAGCCTCTCCTTGAACATTCTTCCGTATCTGCATCTCCCTCGCCTTCTCTGATTTTAAGGACCTTTTTGTTTTGGTTTTCTCCACTCAGATAATCCAGAATGCTCTCCCCAACTCAAGTTCCTTACCTTAATCACATCAGCAAAGCCCCCTTTTCCATGTAACCTAAGCAACTCATAGGTTCCATCAAGTTGGATGGGGTATCTTTGGGGAACCATTATTCTGCTGACACATTATGCTCTTCTAAAGGGAAATTAATTTCAGATTCAAATTTTTATAGAGTTCTATGTAACATAAAAGGTAGGAGCTGATGTGAATCCTACATTCTGAATGGTGACTTTTCACTGAGGCTTTCTTCTTTCCTCTAGGAAATCAACAAAATATTTCATCATTTTCTGAAACCTTTACCAGCCCCTTTATGCCTTAAATGTGTACAGAAGCTTCTATATTACACATAAATTCTTTTTCTTTCAATTGTTTCTTCTCCCCAAGTATTCTTTCCTTTTATTTGTGCATTATCTTTATGTCAAAGCATTTCTCAACTTGACATTTTCCTTCCAAGGTTTTAGCCTCCCATTGCACAGGCTTTTTTATCACTTTGTAGCAGAAATTCTTTACAGAGTAGCTTTTATTTGTTACCTGATTATTTTACTTTCTGATGCAAACATCATTTTAACCTCTAAACAGTAAAGATGTTTCTCAAGATATTTATTAAAAAGAGGTTGTAGATGAAGAAAATTAAAATCCTACTCATATTATTGGTCAAGCATCAGATTTAAAAGATTTAGAGATTTGTGTCTATCTGATTTAAACATGTGTATACATATAAGAATACATACATATGCACGTACATTGTATAAATATGATTTTTAAAATTAACTTTCACCTGTAATTACCTCCTATTTTCTCATGACCTGGCAGTCTGAATATCCATGAGGTAGGTAGATTGCCAGGTGTTTAGAACTCCACTGCAATTATTTTATTATTACTATATTTTGAGTACATGGCCCAGGAATCGAACCCGGGTCTCCCACATGAAAGACGAGCATTCTACCACTGAACCACCCGTGCACCCCCCATTGCAATTTTTAAATACAAATAGAAAGGGGTTTGAAATGTACAATCATCAACCGATTATAAATGCTCTTGTTATCTATTTCCAAAGGCTGTACAAGCCTGTTATATTAGAGTTCCTATTAACCCCTTTACACACAGATTTGGAGTTATAGTTCCTAAGCACTTCTTAAGCTTGAAAACTACATGACAGCACATTTGTATGTCTATTCCACTTAGCAGGAAGGACTAAAAAAAAAATTCTCACAGGTTTTGTCATTAAATTTGCTCTGTCCCTACATTTTTGTAAATGTTATGGCTGTTCTTTGACAAGTCTCTAATTTTTCAAATAGAGTGACTCTTCATAAGAGGATTTCAATGTTCAGCACTTGGCTTCTTCTTTTTTCTCTTCTTTAAATATGCAGCTTAAATTGTGAAATGCCAGTTTGAACGTCAGTTACTCAAATTCAAATACCAACCAAAGGCTCCTTAGCTCCTATGATATTTCGTGTTTGCTCAAGTCCCTGCTTTTTTATGTCATATTCACGGAATCTGCCTTTCTGACTCTTCAGCGTTAGGGTAGCAGCCTCTAGGATCTGAATATTCTGGAGACTGTGGGCTTTTTTTTTTTTTTTAAATTTTCTTGGCCTTTGTTTCTGAAGTGTGAATTATGGTTAAGTTTACTTGCAGATTAATAGTAAACTTCAAATTTCCCAAGAGTACATTTGGGAATCCAGGTTGTCAGGAATGGCTTTCAGAAAAGCAGCTTTCTTTATCTCTGAATTAAAACATATGACTCTTTTGTATATTTCAATAAAAATAACCTAACTTCGGAAATATCCAGGACTATCAAATAGTTACTGGGTATTGCTGAAATGATGTTACTGCTTAGTCTGTGAAAATATTCAGGTTACCTTACACCAATTTGAAAATATTATCTTTATCGACAAATGGCACACATACATCACAGGGCTAAAAATTGGTTTACGAAACAATTTAAACATTACATGCAGAGTCAAGATATTTTAAGGCTGTGCTTGAGGGAGTGCAAACCTTCATTTCATGGGAAAAATAAAGAACTCAGTGCTAAGGAAATTGATGTTATGCTAGAATGTTCCCTATCTGTAATATGGATACAAAGTGTGAAGGAGAAAAGAAAGCCATCTGCATAAAGTGTGGCTTCTAAGTATAGAAAACAAAAGGACAGGCTGTAATGGGTGTAGCTCAATGATTAAATGCTTTCTTTAAAAAATCTCGCTTGAGATAATTTTTATTACTTGAGTATTGATTGGGTAAAGCTTGTGAAGGTTTCTGTGGGATATTCAAAGTTGAATCCAATGTGGCTTGTGGTCTCATGACTATTCAGTTGGAGAGAAATGTCATGCATGAAAGTAATTACTGAACTTGGTAATGAACGTATCCTGCCATAAAAGTGTAGTGTTCAAATATTGTGTGACTTCAGAGGTCAGATGGCCACTTTTGACTGGTTCAGCAAAACCTTAGGGCAATCAGTATTGGAAAGAGTCTTGAAGTTTCTCTACAATCATGGCATTCAGAAGGAACATCACAGGGGAGGTGTGGAAAGGTGGAAGAGCAGAGGACATACTTCCCCACCAAGGATGAAGGAGCATAGTCAGAGATACACACAATGTCCCAGATTGAGGCCTCATAGGTTAGATCCCATCTGGAGATGGATTCTCATTGACTTGAAAAATTTCAACATTTTTTCTTTTGAATTAGTTTCTTACATTTAAAAACAGGAGATTTTACAGAAAAATAGATTTCTGCTTTCTCTTGAGACACCAGAGATGATAATTCCAAGCCCATGTTGTCCCATGGCAATGATCTGCTGGAGTTAAGAATTGTCAATCCTCTTTAGATGGGATGTTTGGGCTCCACTGATCCTCTTCACTCATTGGTGTGCCTTGCCTCACTTCTGTTTGTGCTTGAGATCTCAACCATTCAGTCAGGTTCAGAGCATGAAGGATCTTATATAAACAAGCTAGTAAGTTTGGCTTTTTTTTCCCTTGTGGAAATGGCTTTTGAGGAAAGAAGTGACATGATCGGAACAATGATTCAGAAAGAACTACCTGGGAGCTGTATTTTAGTGGGAAAGTGTTCTAGTTTGTTATCTGCTGGAATGCAATATGCCAGAAATGGAATGGCTTTTAAAGAGGGGAATTTAATAAGTTGCTAGTTTACAGTTCTAAGGCCGAGAAAATATCCCAATTAGAGCAAGGCTATAGAAATGTCTGATCTAAAGCATCCAGGAAAAGATACCTTAGTTCAAGAAGGCTGATGACAGTCAGAGTTTCTCTCTCAGCTGGACGGGAACATGGCAAAGTCTGCTAGCTTTCTCTTCTGGCTTCTTGTTTCATGAAGCTCCCTGGGAGACATTTTCCTTCTTCATCTCCAAAGGTCGCTGGCTGGTGGACTCTCTGCTTCATGGTTCTGTGGCGTTCTCCTCATTCTCAAAAAAGCAAGTCTCTCTGAAATGTCTCCTTTTTTATCGGATTCCAGTAAACTAATAAAGACCCATGTAAAATGGGTGGAGACATGTCTCCATCTAATCAAATTTAAAACTCACAATTAATTGCATCACATCTCCATGGAAACCTAATCAAGTTTCCAACCTATAGTACTGAATAGGGATTAGAAGAAACCGTTGCTCCCACAAGATTGATTAGGATTAAAACGTGGCTTTTCTAGGGTATAAAAATCCTTTCAAACCAGCATAGAAGGGGAGAAATTACAGGTGTAGAGAACAATTAGGAAGCTATCAAAATAAGTGAGGTGGGAAATAATGAAGGTAAAACTAGGAAAACGGCCAGTTAGAGAAATTACGAAAGCAGGTTTCATAAGATTTTGCTACTGTTCAGTAAGTGTGAGGCTAGAGACAGGATGGAATTCAACTGTCTTTTTTGTCTTTATCTCTGTCTTCTACCTCATGACTATCTAGTATTTAATTTGCATGTGTGGGATTCCTTGGTGAACAACCCTATGAAGCTTTTGTTTTTATTTGTTATAAAAATATAAGAATATTGGTCATCTATTACATGGGATCTCTTCAGGGTAATGCACAAAAGAAATTTCTCTCTGTTCTCAGTGTCGGGAACACTTACACTTTTACTAAGCAGCTGCCTTCGGTTTTCTTTGTATGCGTCGTTTTCCTTTGGCTGATATGGAAAGATCACAGAAAGCTCAAGAGCACCCACGTAATTAATTTCAGCATATGTACTTTGTGAACTAATTTTATTCTTGGCTCCATCTTATTTATTTATTTTTTAAAAAATCTGTTTCCCTTTGTTTCATTTTCTTTACTACTTATTTTTAAAATATTCATGCAATTTCATGGTATCTTTAAAGTTGCCCTTACATCCTCTCAATAACAGCTTAAGGTATAAAGAATATATTATAATTGTGTTAACTAACATATAGTTAAGAGTAAGCTTGAAATTTCAGCCTTCATGGCTTTATAAAGATCAAATAGAAAGTCAGCTAGATTTGATAAAAAGTAAAATAAAGGAATTGGTCTACATGCCCTCTAAGAACTGTTCCAGTTTGAACATTTTTATTTATTTATTAGTTTTTTTGGTGCATGGTCCAGGAATCGAACCCGGGTCTCCCGCATGAAACCGGTAAAATCGAACTGGGTCTCCCGATTCATTTTACCACTGAATCACCTGTGCACCCTCCAGTTTGAATATTTTATGAAGATTCCCAAGGTTTGAAAATCCACGGAAAATTCATAGATTCAAAGACAAGTCAAAAAATGTTAATCAACGATAGGAAAATATTAAGGGTATGTTACCAAAATAGTATATGGTAAGATGAATTTTGTTCCATTATAAAAGGCAATTTCAGATATACAATTCAATTCTAGCATTGTTTGAGATGACCTTCATCCTGATTTGGACATAATTTCAACCTGGAGCTGTGGCTAAAAAACATTTTTCCAGGTTTGGGAAAAAGCTAACTTTTTAACTGTGACTCACAAATTGTATTAAAGTCTGTAACTCACTGAATTCAAACTCCTAATAAGTAATACTATTCTGGCAGATTTATTCGTCGTATTTTTTGCTTGGATTTTTACGTATTAATTGAACATCCCTTTTATGTTCTGGAAATATTAAAATAAGCAAGAGATATTCCGTTTTCTTAGAATGGAAACATTCATGATTCATGGTAACGCATTAAGCAACTGAAATGGTTTAGCATGCAGTTTCAGTTTAGATAAGAAAATAAACTTCTTTTGCAAAGAGAAGGATATTATTGTCTATATTATTTGAAGTTAATACTTCTAATATTATTCCAGTTTATAGAAAAAAGTATTAGACTGAGCAGCAGGCTTATTCCATATCTTCCTCCATTTAGCTCAATGATTTTAAGCATACTGGTTAGTTTCTCTGTGATTCACTTTCTCATTTATAAAATGGTGCAGGTGTCTTTAAACTAGGTTATCTCCAAGGGCCCATTCAATTTTAACCTTAGATGATTTTTACCCCTATTATCCGTACATGGCTAAAAGATTTGTGCTGGATAGACCTCTGTATATTTGGTGTGAAATTTTTATTTTCTTTAGAGCTTCCTTCTGGTTTTACCTGCTCCCTTGCTTTGGGTCAGCCTATTTCAAATCAAATTCCATCATTGACAGCATCATAAAATGACTGGAAATAGATTATGCTTTGGAGAAGGCAGGCTGATTAAAGAGAAAGATGAATAAGATTGAAGGAGAATAAGAGGAATATGTAGCTGAGAAAATAATCAGTAAAGTAGGAAGAGAGACTTGAAAACCTTAGCCTCAAAACTTTTTTGATTCAAGAAATATTTCTATGGGTGATATCACTTTATTTAGAATTAACTGTTTGAATAAACTCTCTCAGATCATTTCTAGGCATTGAGGACCAAAGGTCAGAGAGTTTTGGCTCATCTTACTTACCTTTTGCTTATTTGATGACTGTTCTAGTTTGCTAGTTGCTGGAATGCAATATACCAGAAACGGAATGGATTTTTAAAAGGGGAATTTAATAAGTTGCAAGTTTACGATTTTAAGGCCGAGAAAATGTCCCAATTAAAACAACTCTATAGAAATGTTCAATCTAAGGCATCCAGGGAAAGATACCTTGGTTCAAGAAGTCTGGTAAAGTTCAGGGTTTCTCTCTCAAGTGAGAAGGCACGTGGTGAACAGGGTCAGGATTTCTTTCTCAACTGGAAGGGTAAATGGTGAACATAGCATCATCTGCTAACTTTCTCTCCTGACTTCCTGTTTCATGAAGCTCCCTGGGAGGCATTTTTCTTCTTCATCTCCGAAGCGCTGGCTGATAGACTCTGCTTCGTGGTGCTGCAGCATTCTCTGCTCTCTCCGAATTTCCTAGTTTCCAAAATGTCTCCTCTTTTATAGGGCTCCAGTAAACCAATCAAGACCCACCCAAATGGGTGGAGACACGTCTCTACCTAATCCAATTTAACAACCACTCTTGATTAAATCACATCTCCAGGGAGATGATCTAATTATGGTTTCAAACATACAATGCTGAATAGGGATTAGAAGAAATGGCTGCCTTTACAAAATGGGATTAGGATTAAAACATGGTTTTTCTAGGAGTACATACATCATTTCAAACCAGCACAATGACTCATTGATTTCTGAATACAAATCAGCCAACTTTTATTTAGCCATTTTGTTTTTATTCGAATGTGCTCTTGTTAAATTTTCAGAGCTGATCTTTTTTTAAGAGTAAGAATTAAAATACCTTTAGCTTCTGGGACAACTCTCTTGCTTTTCCCTGACTCTTCCTGACTAATTCTTTTCCATTTCCTTTGCTGGGCCTCCTCATCTGGGGAACAGACTTCTAATCCCTGTCATGCCCCAGGAATCCCTCCTCAGAGCTCTCGCCATCTTCATTTCTACTAATCTTTAGGTGATATCATCCAGTCTCATTGTATTATATACAGTGATTCGCTGACAAGTCTCAGTTGTCAAGATCCTGTATAAAGACCACCAAGGGAACATGCTAATCATAAAAAGGTGGTTTATTCAACTTGCTGAACAAAGGGGTGCCCCATCTTGACGGTCTTAGGGGTGTCTCAAAGGTGGGACTTTGGGAAAGATATTTATATGTTTTTTAAGGGCTGGAGTTGTTCATTTGGTAGTTTTAGGTTGAAGAAAGTGTGACAAAGATTGGTCAGAGTAAGTTGCTGTTCAAAAGTCTCCATATTGGGGCCTTCCCTTGTTTACCTTATATGAAATAGAACAATGCCACCCCAACTTTCCATTCACTCAGTCTGCTTTGTGATTCAGAGCACTTCTCACTACCTAGCATGCTTTATATCAGTTTATTTTTAATATTGAACTCTTCCTACTGTTATGAAAGCTCCACAATAATGAAGTTCTCATCTGTCTGGCACTGAAAGATCCCTAAAACTTAGAATAAAACCTAGTATAAAATAAGCATTTAATGCGTATTTGTGAAATAAATGAATAAATGACAACTTTAATTAACGCTAGCTGTAATTGCCACTTTTTAACTTTTAATTGCTTAATAGTTATTTCCCAGCTCAAATTTGTGATTAGAATTGAAGTCATTTCAGACCTCCAAATAGTCCATTGATCCATAGCAGAGGCGGCTCTGTTTGAATGCCAGCCTGTCTGAATTTGTATCTGGGGGTCTCGTCTTTCAAATGGTGATAGTTCCAGTTGACTGGTCTGAGACATTGTGATTAGTGGACATGAGAGATATAACCTCTTGTTCAACTTCCACATTCTTTGTATTTTTATAAAAGTTAGCATAAGAAGGGGGAGAAAATGGCTTTATCCTTTGTCTTTTCCTTCTACATTTCTCATTTGCCTCTCTCCCATCCCATTTTTTAAAAAAGGTTTTTTTTTAAAAGAGAGATAGTCAGGTTACTACTTTGCTAATCTATTGAAGAACATTTTGCTGTAATTGAATGCAGTAGAAAAAATTAATCACTGATTTGATTTCTACTAAAGCTTGCTTTCAGGAACTTTGTCAAAGCCACGTTTCATAGTCAAATTGCTTACATAAACTTACAACTTGTTTAAAATAGGTAAAATGATGAATGTACACCAAAGCACTCAAATTTGAGGATGAGCAGCATGTAGCAGGATCAATTTCACTTTCTGTGGTCTATCTACTTGATGATTTGTACCTGACTGTTGAATTAGGATCTTGGATTAGGAGAGCAGATAGCTAGAATTATATCTGAAACTGTGAGGAAGCTAAGAATGCACCTTACTTATTATTATTGTTATTTTTTGGTGGTTTTAAATTTTTAAATCTTCTGTTTTTAATTTTTATCAATATAAATACATGCATAAGGTTAAAGAGAAAAGTACTCAGAAGCTGAAAATGAAAATAATAGCAGTAGCGGTTCCAGATGCACTCTCCACCCTTCTACCGAGTCTCACTCCTCGAGATAATTTCTTTGAACATATTTAGCAGGTTTTTCTTTTCTAGTATTTACTTTTATTTTAAAAATGATATACTGGTATATTTTGTTTTGATTTATTATTTCTAGATCCTATCTATTGACTTCCTGTTATGTTAACTGAGCATTTAGCTCTCTTACATCACTTCTCCAAATCTTTCCTTCCTTTATCCTTCCAATAGAATTATAAAACAATTGTCAACATTTGCATTTGTATTCAGTTTTTCTAAGGCAACTGAACCAATGGGATATATGTATATCTATTAAGAGATTTATTTTAAAAAATTGGCTTACATGATTATAGGGGTTGGCAAGTCCAAAATCCATAGAGAAGGCCAACGGGCTGGGAACTCAAGAAGAATTTTTATGCTGCCATCTTGAGGCAGAATTTCTTCTTCTATGGGAAACTTTGATTTTTGCTCTTAAGGTCTTCCGCTTATTGGACAAAACCCACTCACATTTTCAGTGGTAATTTCCTTTTTTAAAAGCCAACTGATTGTAAATATCAACTATATCTGGAAATATCTTCACAGCAATGCTTAGATTGGTGTTTGATAAAATAACTGGGCACTATACCCTAGTCGAGTTGACACATAAGGCTAACCATCACATTAACACAATTCTGCAAATATTCTCTGAAGAACCAAGTGATGTATTATGATTTTATTTCCTTTCTTGAACAACTTTTTGCTTTTCCTATAGGTAACAGTTATCCAAATTATTGTTTTCATGTAGTTAGCGATTATCTAATTCATTTCTCTATAGCTAGTCTTAATTTTTCAAGTGTTCCATTGGATTTCCCTTCAAGACATTAAAGCTGCATAATTCCAAGCAGCACCATTCACTGTGGAGTTGTGGAATGTGGTGGTATTGTGAACCCATCAATGATATTTTCCAAGTCCCCTATTCGAATTTCCATATAAATTTTAGAATCAGTTTGTGAATTTCTACAAAAATAAATAAGAGCTAGAATTTTGCTTAGGATTGCATTAAATCTATAGATCAGTTTGAGAAGAACTGACATTTTAACAATATTGAGTCCTCCCATTCATGATAAGGCATGTCTTTCCATTAATTTATGCCTTCTTTAATTTCTCTCAGCATTGTTTTGTAGTTTTATGTGTTGAGGTCTTTACACATCTCTTGTCAGATTTATCTCTAACGCTATTTAAATGGTATTGCTTTTTATTTTAATTTCTAGTTGTTTGCTTCTAGAATATAGAAATGCAGTTGATTTTCCTATTTTGATATGGTATCCTACAAATTGCTAAACTTATTACAAATATTAGCATTTTTGTAAATTTCATCATATTTTCTATATAGATTATCATGTTGTCTGAGAATAAAGACATATTTGTGTTCATTTTCAATCTGGATGCTTTTATTTTTCTTCCTTATCTTATTGCCCTGTATTGAACTGTCCATATTTTGAATAGAAATGGTGAGAATGGACATTCTTGTTTTGTTCTTGATCTTAGCAGTAAAGCATCCAATCTTTCATTGTTAAGTATGATGTTGATAGATTTTTCATAGGCATCCTTTATCAAACTGAGGAAGTACCCTTATATTCCTAGTAAGCTAAAGTTTTTATGACGAATGGATTGGATTTTGTCAAATGTTTGTATCATTGAGATGGTACTGTAGTTTTTCTTTTTACTTCTTTAATATGGTGATTATATATTTATTGATTATTTAATCAAGGTAAATACTATTTAAATGCACTATTTAAAGATAAGATTTAATGACAAAATATTCATAATGAACAAATATTAGCATTTCAAATAAAGTTGGGATCAGTACTTGTGATCTTTCTGTTGGCTTTGGGCTCCAATATGGCTCAACAATGCACTGTACTGGTCTAGTATTTATTTAAAATATTGATATTTTATTCCTGGTAAATTCTTGACACTGATTTTCAAGATATTTAGTAATTTCCCTTGTGATTTCTTCTCTGACCCATTGGTTGTTTAAGAGTGTGTAATTTCTCCCAGGGGTGTAAATCTCCCTGGTAACATGGGACCTGACTCCTGGGGATGAGCTGCAACCTGGCATTATGAGAGTGAGAAAGACTTCTGGACCAAAAGGAAGAAGAGAGAAATGAGATAAAATTAAGTCTCAGCAGCTGAGAGATTTAAAATAGATTTGAGAGGTTATCCCAGAAGTTATTCTTACACATTAAATAGATATCCTTTTTTAGTTTATGGGTTATTGGAGTATCTAGTACCTGAAATTGAATTGTATTCCAGTAGCCTTGATTCTTGAAGAAGACTGTATGATGATATAGCTTTTACAATGTGACTGTGTGATTGTGAAAACCTTGTGTCTGATGCTCCTTTTTATCCAGGGTATGGACAGTTGAGTAAAAAAAGTAAGCACAAAAAACAAATAAATAATAGAGGGAGAAAACGGGTTAAAACTGGGTAGATTGAGATACTGTGGGTCAATGAGAGGGAGGGTTAAGGGGTATGGGATATATGAATTCTTTTTTTAATTTTTATTTCTTTTTCTGGAGTGATGCAAATGTTCTAAAAATGGTCATCATGAAGAATATACAACTATGTGATGAAATTGTGAGCCATTGACTGTATAATATGTATGTGTGTGGATATTTCTCAATAAAAATATTTTAAAGACTTTCATTTATCTTTCACATACTTGTGAATTTTCTAGTTCTTCTGTTTTTGATTTCTATCTTCATTCTACTGTTGTTGGAGAAGATATACGTTATGGCTGTAGAAGACACACTGTGGTCAGAAGAGATGATTTCAATATTTTTAAATTTATTGAGATTTGCTTTGTGTTGACATACAGTCTATCCTGGAGAGTGACCTAGATGCAGTAGAGAATGGGTACTTTGCTGCTGTTGGGTAAAGTATTCTGTTTATGCTTCTGAGGTCCAGTTTGTTTGTAGCATCATTCAACTTTTGTATTTACTTATTGATCTTCTGTACAGATGTTCTATTGATCCTTGAAAGTGTGTATTTAAGTCTCCTACTATTACTGTGGTACAGTCTATTTCTCCCTTCAAATCTGTCAATATTTGCTTCATACATTTTCAGGCTCTGCTGCAAGGTGTATATTTATTTATAATTGTTGTGTCTTGTTGATTTGACCCTTTCATCAATATATAGTGTCCTTTGTGCCCTGTAACAGTTTTTGATGTAATGTCTATTTTATCTAATGTAGTTGCCTTTCCTCTCTTTTGGTTATTATTTATATAGAATGTTTTCCCCATTCTTTCCTATTTGTGTCTTTGACTTTAAGATGAGTATCCTGTAAACAGCATAGAATCAGGTCATGCTCTTCTATGCATACTTCTTATTTCTGACTTTTGGCTAGAGAATTTAATCCATTTACATTTAAAGTAGCTATTGACAATGCAGGATTTCTGCCATTTTGCTATTTTGTCTTTGTAAATCTTACATCTTTTTTGTCTCTCAATTCTTCCATTAACACCTACTTTAAATTTGTTTGAAACCATGTAGTGTACATTTTTAAGTCCCTTCTCACCTCCTTCTGTATATATTTTCCATGTATTTTCTTTGTGGTTACCTTGGGGCTTAGACTTAACATCTGTCATGGTCAGGTTCATGTGTCAACTTGGCCAAGTGGTGGTACCTGTTTGTCTGGTTGGGTAAATGCTGGCCTGTCTGTTGCGATGAGGACATTTCATAGAATTAAATCATGATCAGGTCAGCTACATCCACAGCTGATTCCATTTGTAATCAGCCAAAGGGGTGTGTCTTCTGCAATGAGTAATGCTTAATCTGATCACTGGAAGCCTTTTAAGGAGGATTCAGAAGAGACAAGCTCTTCCTGTTTCAGCTGGTGAGCCTCTCCTGTGGAGTTCATCCAGACCCTCCATTGGAATCATCAGCTTCACAGCCTGCCCTGTGGATTTTGGATTCTGTGTTCCTGCAGTTATGTGGGACACTTTTATAAATTTTATATTTGTGAGTGTTCCCTGTTGATTCTGTTTCTCCAGAGAACCCTAACTAATACAACATCCTAAGTGTGTAATAATTATATTTATTTAGATACCAACTTAACTTCAGTAGCATATAGAAACTATGTTCCTAAACACGTGTTTCCTCACTTTTTTGTTGTACTTTTTACAAATTACGTCTTTATACATTGTGTCCCTAATAAATGTATCATTTTTTTATGCATTTGAATTTTAGTACCTGTAAGAAGTAAAGAGTGAAATTACATACAAAAAATACAGTACAACAATACTGGTGTTTATAATTACCCGTATGGTTACTGAGCTGGTCTGAAACTGTCATATACCTCAGAAAAATCATGCTCTTTAATCCTCATTCAATATTGCTGGGTGGGATCTTTTTTATTGTTTCCATGGAGATTGTGGTGATAACTTTTGATTAGGTGATTTTCATGGAGATATGTCTCCATCCATTCAAGGTGCAGTTGCTTACTGGAGCGCTTTTGGAGTGAACCATTTTGAAAGGTGCTGACAGAGCCCATACAACCAGAGATCTTTGGAGATGCAGAAAGAAAATGCCACTGAGGAAGCCTTATAAAATGGGAAGAGAAAGCTAGCAGACATCACCACGTGCCTTTCCAGCTGACCGAGGTGTTCTGGACCCATCAGCCCTTCTTGAATCAAGGTATGTTTCCTGGATGCCTTAGTTTGGACATTTTCATGCCATTAGAACTGTAAAATTGCAACTTAATAAATTCCCCCTTTTAAAAACCATTCCATTTCTGGTATATTGCATTCTGGCAGCTTTAGCAAATCAAAACATTGTTCATGCATATTTAAAAGCAGAATGTGTTTTCTTGAGCATCTGAGGGGAATGCCTTCACTGCATAGTGATCTTCAGGGAACAAATTTAATTTATTTGGTGACTCCTACTTGTTAATATGGAAATTAGTATAATATATAAGGACATTGAGTTTCTCCAATAAAATTTTACAATCTTTTGTCTGGGAAGAATAGCATAACTGAAAGCTTTTGGCAGGGGACAAGAAAGGGTCTGCAGGGCCCATATCATTCATATGGAGACTTTTTCAGTCTCATATTTCATCTTTCTCTTTATTATACTTGATGTTCCTGGACCACAAACCATTTCCTTTTTAAGTCTGAGTGAATGGAACTGCAAACTCCTGTCTAAGGTGGGTTGGGGTCTTCCAGTCAGACTATATGTGGGTGCCATCCATCCCCATGTGATGGAGAGAAACACTGGAGGTCTGTCTGCTCCATCTACAGAGTGTCAGCCAATCTCATGGTTTAGCACTCAGTCTCATTTTACTCCTCCATTTTACCAGTATCCTTATTGTCAGGAACAAACTGCTGTGCTTCTCAGAAATGTCTCCCACACATATTTTGGGTTGCAGCTTTTTCTACTCCACTAAATCTGTTATTGTACTTCCATTTTATAGCCAATTCTTGTCTATTATCATCTACACTTCTGTTCTCTTTGTCCATGTGGATTAACACATATTTTATTTTTGAAAGTCATGTTCAAGGCTTCTCTGGAGGTTTAATTGTTTTTTTTTCAAATTGTGCTGTAGTCAAGTTAAGCTTAAAATTGCCCAAAGAGCTTCTGGCTACTTTAAAAATAAATATTTGTTCCATGTTAGGGTTACACAAAGTACTTTAAAGGTAGTAGCTTATTGAATCCTCCCTTGCATTTTAGGCAAGCTTATCCTCATTTTAGAAGGGAAGAAACAAAGGGTCATAAAGTTAAGAAACTTTCTCCAGGACATAAAAGAAAGAAGCCAAGCTTTAATTGGGATGCAATTTCATACCATGCTACACAGCTTCTGAGGTGACCAATATGCCTGGCTAGCCTTGAGTTGCTGGGGTTTTAGCGTATCCCAGGAAACTCCTCAGTCACAGGCAAAACCAGATCTTTTTCTTAAAATACAAATACTAGACTTTACCTTCCCAAGGATTTCATTTAATAACTTCATGGTCGGTCCTGGTATCAGTATTTTTAAAAAGCTGGAATTATTTTATTCTAATGTGCCAATAGAGCTGTGAACCATTTTATCATGCTGCCACCCAGGAAGTCAGCAGCTCCAATTCCAATATCTTTTACTCTTCAGCTGTTGTGAACCAGGTTTGGTGATCATTGGTACACACAGCATCACTACTGCCTCTAGACAGGAGTTGCGGGCCAAATTTGGTTCCTGCCTGTGTTCTGGTAAATAAAATTTTACCAGAACACAGCCACATGCATTCATGTCTGCATGGTCTATGACCATTTGCCTGCTAATACTACAACTGCAGTGTTGAGTAGCTGTGGGCCATAGAATCTACAAATTCTAAAATATGTTATTATCTGGCCCTTTATAGAAAAAGTTTGCAGACTCCTGCTCCAGAAACAAAATGAAATGATACAAAAATACCCCACTATATTAGAAATGACATTGGGCACACAACAACAGAATTCTTCCCTGAATCAGGCTAAATTTCTTGGACTTGAGGTGGAAAAGGAGTTGTGAAAATGTAGCCCTACGTCTTTCAAATTTTAATGTGTATGCAATAACCTGGGGGTCGTTCTCATTCAATAATGTGGGTGAAAGCTAAGACTATATTTCTTTCTGTTTTTTTTTTTTTTGTATGCTGTATGGCGGGTCACATTTCACTCTTTTTTCCATGTGATTATCCCCTTATCGCAGCACCATTTGTTGAATCATTTGTTGTTTGCTTTTCGTTGGTTTGTTTGGTAAGTGCATGGACCAGGAATCGGACCCGGGTCTGCCGCATGGCAGGCGAGAATTCTACCACTGAACTACCCTCGCAACCTGAGACCCTACATTTCTAAGAAGATCTCAGATGTATCATTGTTCCTGATATGGGAACTGCAGGTATGTGGACCACTGGTTTTTCATCACAGTGGAAGGTGAAATGATCTAAAACTGCAACGGTGGGTGATTACCATAATAAACACAAGATCCACTACTTATTAACTGCGTTCATATGCCAGGTAAATTAAATGATGAAAAACACCCACAGGTCTTCCATGTCAGCCTTGAACAGAGGTTCTCAGAGTGTCCACCAGCAGAATTAGCATCACCTGGTGTGGTAGTCTGAAGCTGGTATCTATCCTGGAAAGGGCCATGTCCTTTTAATCCATTCCTGTGAGTGCAGACCTATTGTGGGTGGGAACTTCTGACTGGGCTATTTCTGTTGAGATGGGACCAGCCTCATTCAGGGTGCGGTCGTGATCTTCTTGCTGGAGTCCTTTATAAGAGAATAAAACATGAGCAGAAACTAAGAGATGAAATTAAAGAGAGGCTCACCGAGAACAGCACCAAAGAAGCTGAGAGGGGAAGCCACTAAAGGCAAGGAGCAAAGAAACTCGGGAGAGAAGGACCAGCAGAAAGTGGCCTTAAACTTGCTACTGACTGAGGAAATTTTTTCAGAGATGGTATGGTTCTTTTGATGCCCTAAATGGGACATTTTCACAGCGTTAGAACTTTAAATTGTAAGCTAATAAATCCCCATTGTAAAAGCCAACCCATTTCTGATATATTGCATTCTGGCAGCTTTAGCAAATTCTTGGGTTCTACCCCGGAACTGCCACATCAGAAACTCTGAGGGTGGGGCCTAGCAATCTGTGTTTTAACAAGGCCTCCTGGTGATTCCACTCATACTATGGCTTGAGAACCAATGTGTTAGAAGTTGATGTTATTGCAGGGTGAAAATGTCTGTGCAGTTATGAGACTAGCACATGCTGAGGAAGGTGGCTGAGGGTCTGGACAAGGACATTGGAGGCAGCTTCTGAGGTGACCAGCTGTCCATCTAACTTTGGGGTGGGGCGGGAGGTCCTGGGAAGGCATGGGTTACTGTGCTAAGTATAACAGATGAGCCACGCAGTGAACCTTTTCCCTGTCTGCCAGGGACAGTTTCACCCTGGCCGTTGGGCAGCAGGACCAGAAGTGCTGCCCAGTTCTGAAGCTTGGCCACAAGTTCCTGACTAAATCCAAGTGCAACTCACTCAGAATTAGTCAATGTTTTATGCAAAAAACGAAAGTCAGCTGGGTACTAAATTTTTCACTGGAACTCATTTCTTTTGTTGATTTTGCTATAACTTGGTAACATCTGTCTTCTAAAAAATTTTAAATGATCAAATGTACAGCTACAGGGTAAAAAAAAAGATATAAAAATATTAAATTAGAATCACCTACAATCATGTCTCAAAATATTGTATGAGCATGCCTATTTTTTTGAACGCTCATTAGTTATTAGATTTTTTGAAAATCAATGTAACAGACAAAAATAGCATCTTATGGTTTTAATTGGCATTATTTTTGATATGGGAATGCTGATTATCTTTTTGGTAAAAAAGGGTGGAAAATCAAATCTCCTCCTTAGACTTAACCTAAAATTGGCATGTTACTATAAAAAAATTCAAGAAAAGTTCAAACCCATTAAAAAAAATCAAGCAATTCAGAAATATATGACAGAAATGTAAAGCATTGATAACCTTAACAATTTGATATATATTCTTCCCAGACTGATGAGTGCATAAATATCTGTTTGCGTAAATAGAATCATGATATATATTATTCTGTAATCTGCTTTGTTCAAGCCAATAAGATTTTTTTTTTTCGGTATGTTCATGGTTTTATGAAGCTAGAATCTAAGACTACACCCTCCAATTATATATAACATGACTGTGTGCATTGTGGCTGCAAACAGAGTTTCCCACCGACCCTTCTTTGACAGTCCTGAAGCAATCACCACAGCAAAGACACCTGGAGTCTGCAGAAATTCTTCAGTGTACACTCAACAGGGTTTCACTTAGGAAAGGATGCTAGCAGCAGTGGAGTGCGTCTCTAAGCCAATAAGTCTCGATCAGATAGATCTGGATTTGGCTGGTTGTGTAATTTATTGACTGGTAAGTCTGTTAAAGTTATTTAAATCCCCTAAGCCTCTAAATAGACCAAAAAGTGTTTAGCGCTGTGTTTAACTTTTAATAAAATTCAACAAATAGTACCTATTGAACACTTAGATTATCTGCTATAGTAGTATACTGCAGTGAACATTCTTGAACAATTACTCAGTGCTCTCTTTAGTAGATATTACAAGAAATAGACTATCCATGTACTTTTGTCCACTGTTTTCTCTATTATATATTACAAAAAATGGTAAAATCCTTTATAATTTTGATACATGTTAGCAGATTGTCCTTCAAGAAGCTCATACCAGTTTACCTCCCAACAAAATGTATATATTTCTCCACTCTGGCACCATCGCTGGACATTTTTCAATGTTTTTAATTTTTGCCAATCAGATGGTTGAAAAATAATGTCTCATTGTTATTTCAATTTGTATTCTTAAAAATGATGTGTTTGTGTTTTTTCTTTTGTAAATCCGTGCCCCCAGTTTGTCTTTTGCTTTTGTATGCTTTTTTTTTTACATGTATTCTTTCTAACTTTTATGAGATCAAATCAATTGAACTATTTTTAAGTGTATTTTCTTTGAGGTTTGGTGTTCTATTTTTTATAGCCCCCCTCCCTTTTTTTTTTTTTTTTTTTTTTTTTTTTTTTTTTTTTTTTTTTTTGGCATGGGCAGGCATTGGGATTCGAACCTGGGTCTCTGGCCTGGCAGGCGAGAAGTCTGCCAGCTGTACCACCGTGACCTGCCCTATGCTGATGTTTTGATAAAGAGCTTTTTTATGTTTTGGAAGAGTCAAAATTCCTAGAATTTTAAGTTCAGCCTGAGGAGGAAACTTGGTTTTATTACCAGAAGGATATGGGAGTAATACAGCTCATATGTTTTCAAATTATAGATGTAAGGTCCTTTAAGTCCTGCTATAGCTTCTCAGTGGGTTACTTGATGAATGTAATGTGGCAAATCTCACAGAAGCTTGTGAGTAACCGGTGTGTTTTTCAGAATTCAAGACATGCCATTTCCTGATTCTGAACACGCAATCAAAAAGCATTTAGAAGACTCTTTACAGTAAGGAAACATCAATTTGTTGACAGCTCCGGTGATCCAGCTGTCTCCCTGTGAAATACTATAGTTATATTGACCAGAACTGTGAGGCTGAAATGGTGGAGCCAAAGAAAGTTACCTTGATCTGCACCACCAATTTCAGGGCAAGAGATTAAAAGTGAAAAATGCTGCTGAAAATCTGATTCAGAGTGAAATGGCATCTATTTTTGCTGAAGCTTTTATCTGTCATCTTTCACTGGCTAAGTGAAGCTGCTGCAAATGAAAGCATTTGGATACGCTGTATTGAGAGACCATTTTTTAGAAACAGTTTCTCGAACAGTAGGGTTGAACTTGCTTTAACCTTGGTGGTTTCTTACTATCACTTTGTCTGTCAAGGTATTTGACAGGATGGTGTTTTTGTTACTTAAGGTTACCTTAGCACTACTTTGCTACATTTTTTTCCTTCACTCGTGTTGAAACATTTTTTTTTTTCATGAATGTCTTTTGAAATCGTATTCTGAAGGACCACGTTACCTACTTAGATTTATTCTATAAAAAATATGTATTTTTCCTGAAATTTTGCCTAGTTAAAATTTTAACACCTGCTGCTTGTTTGACGTTTTCATCAGCATGAGCATTATTAAGTTTCTGTAACTTTAAAATGTTTTCATGTGACCCATAGAGGTCTTAGATGCTAATAACTTTGTTTAAATGTAAACTGTAAACTTGCAAAGAAAGCAAATCAAAGCAAACGATAGTTCTCTTGCCGACTGAGATGCACAGAAATCCTTGACAATGGTTTTAGTGAACAAGGAAACGTGGGTCACCGAAAACATGACTAAGCAAAACCTACTAATAAGCAAGAATACTGAGTTTAGTGCTGATAAAAATAGAAATTTTTCTTTAGGTACTTGTAGCTTGCAAGTTATTAAAACCAAACCATTGCCTTTTATCATCTACTCAAATTTTATTATCTGTTCAATTTACTGCATTAGAGCTTGTGGTATGAGTGGATATATTTTATATTTTCATAAATTCTTGTGGTTTTATTTGTCAATATATACTATTTGGAGGAGCAATATTTTTATTAGTTTAGTGCGGTTAGCTTTCAACAGGGTTCTCAAATTATAATCTGGGCTGCAATAAAAAAAAAATAAGTGTTTATCTTTTCTTTCTACTCTCTCTATGTTTACTGAACATTTAAATACATGGCTTTGACAGATTCCTTAAAGAAAAACAAAATTTCACTCATATCATATTGAAGGATGTGATTTTGTGAATCATAAGCAACCTTTTGGTTTGATATATAATTGCTTTGGGGGTCATTTATTTATGCTTGTGAATCTTAACCAGGAACTATAGGCTTGTACAGAAAGAAAAAAAAATCATCTATAATTAACACCACAATGAGGTAGACTAGAAGTCAGCAGATTGACCTGTGGGCCAAATTCTGTCTATGCCCATTTTTGTAAATGAAGTAAACAAAGTTGTATTGGAACACAACCATACTCATTTATTTACTTATTTCCTGGGATTACATTTTCCCTTCTTCCAAAAGAGTTGGGTGTTTGTGACACAGATCCTATGACCCACAAGCCTCAAAATATTTACTATCTGGACCTACAGAAAACGTTTGCCAATCCCTGAGCTTGATTACTTTTTTGGAGCTAGTTCGCTTGTCCACCATGATACTTCTGATGTACTAACTCCTGTTTATTTGTGAACATATTGTACTGTTATGTTATGTGCCCACAAAAAGTCACAAGCTTTCAATCCCGATCCAGTCTTGTGGGGTCAGACCTATTGTTTAGGAGGGAACCTCTTGATTCGGTTGTTTCCACAATGTGGGTGGACTTTTGATTAGATGGAAGTGTGACCCTGCCCATTCAAGGTGCATCTTGACTAGGCCACTGGGGCCCTTTAAAAGGGGAAGCATTTTCAAGAAACCTCAGATGCAGATGCAGACACAGACCTTTGGAAATGCAGAAGCCTCAGGAGACACCAGGAGCTGAGAGAGTCGACAGAAGCTAGAGGGGAATCAGAGCTGACACAGGCAGAGATGTTTGAAGATGCAGAAGAAAAATGCCCCTGGGGAAGCTGTTTGAAATGAAAAGCCAAAGAGCCCAGCAGACAGCAGCCATATACCTTCCCAACTGACAGAGGCGTTCTAGACCCAGTGGCCTTGCTTTGGAGTCAAGGTATCTTTCTCTGGATGCCTTAGTTCAGACATTTTTATGGCCTTAGAACTGTTGTAACTTTATAAATCCCTTTTATAAAAGCCAACCCATTTCTGGTATATTGCTTTCTGGCAGTTTTAGTTTGCTATTGTTAAGTAAATAGCATTTTGAATAAGCAATACATGCATATGGTGGAAAATTCAATAGTGCAAGGGTGTATACAGTGAGATGTAAGCCTTTTTCCCCTCACTGATTGATTACCCACCCAAAATTGATTCCTACAGATCATCAGTTCAATTTCCTGCTGAAAATGTACCCAAACGTGATGCCTGCCTGTATATTGCTATGGCAAGATCCTTTATTCCAATGTGATTCCAGATTAACAATTATTTCCCAAATTCAGTGTGTTTGAGTGTGTGTGCTGTGATTTTTAAAGTTGTTCTTCATTCACCTTCTTACAGTATGTTGTTTAGAATGAAGTTTTCCAGTGGCAAAATTATTTGGTGGTGAAAAAGCAATAGTTTGAGTTCAAGATCACCACCATGATAGAGTGAGACACTCCAGGATTCTATCCCTCCACAGAATTCTCAAACAACAAAAACTGTCAGAACTAGTAGTTTCATCTTTACCTTGAAAGGTGACACTCCTGGGATAGGAGTCACTTTGTATTCGAGATGGCTGAGTCATTTTGGATCCACAACAGGCAACCAAACTAATGAAAAAAAATATCTCCTTATGAAACACCACACATTTTAATGTGCTCAAAAGGCACAATCTCAACACCGATTGAGAAACTGAGGCTCACTGGTTGGTTAGAAGCATGGATAATACTAGTTTGACTTTATAAAAAAATTGGCTGTATTTGATACATATATAAAAATATAAATAAATATAAATATATATATATAATGATGTAAGTAAAGAGGTTACTTTATAATGTTTCATAATAAAGTTTCAGCAAGGATTTTAATAAAAATTGTCCAGACATGTGTACAGATGAGCCATATCCATAAAGGAAAAGTTGCATTAGACGCCCCAAATATATGAATAGCCACCTATCATTTATCAACTGCAATTCAAACAATATGCTTCTTGATCTTCTTACTGAACCAAGGATGGGCTGGGGGAAAGGGCTAAAAATGATAAAATTTGGGAAAATAGTTACTTGAATGCCTAACTTTGTAGGCAAATTTATAATGAAGTAACGAGCAGTATGGAAGGCTTGCTCCTACTGGCAAAGGAATTTCTGAACATTTAGGTCCTTTTTTTTTTTCCCTTCAAGTAAAAAGAGACCTGAAGACAAAATATAAAATATGGATACCTAAAATGAACAAATACTCTAATGTAAAAGTAGCAGCTAGAAAACAACCAACAGTTGTAAAGAGAGGTTGTTTTGCTGCAATAATAAAAAAAGATTTGAGATTTAGATGCAGAGTTAATTGTAGGCACTATGAGTTATTTAGGATCCCGGAGCTAGAGTGAGCAGTAATGGAGTTAATAAACATAAAATTAGATGCCCTGCACAAAGCTGGCATTCAAAAAATGTAGTTCATTTTTTTTTTTTTAACATGGGCAGGCACTGGGAATCAAACCCGGGTCCTCTGGCGTAGCAGGCAAGCATTCTTGCCTGCTGAGCCACTGTGACCCACCCTGTAGTTCATTTTATATATGTTGAAAAAGAAAACTGACAGGACATGAAAGATGTAATTATTCATTTTCATTAAAAATATCATTGGATGGGTGTTTTTCTGAGGTCAGGAGAACATTGAGTGGACCTGCCTTCTTAGGAGATCTAGATATTTCCAATAATGGTCACTGAAGAGCCGTGTGATATACAGCCAGTGGTGTGCTGAAGCCAGCTTGTTCTGGTTTGTTGAAAAAGTTTTCAGGGATTTTTGCAGGATGGTTGACCTCATATTAGTAGCTGAAAATCAGTCATGATAGGAGTATTTACACCATAGAAATTGACAAACATTATACATTATGGCTCTTTCCTCTTTTCTTTAGAGAGCTCATTGGTAAACATTTACTGGGACTCTGTCACACACAGCCTCTTTACCAGAATTCTGGACTTTTGTCCTTTGTGGCAACTTGATATTTAGAAGTGGAAAAAAAAAAGTTACTTTTATCCTCATATTTGTATGTATACTTTAAAAAAATGTAGTGATAACAAACAAAAGAAAAGAAATTGGATGCTAAATTAGATACAGGGCTAATCTTTCACCAATTTAATCCATTGTCTATTATTGATACAAATGACTTCAACACACCAATGAGACAGAGATTTCTTTTTCTGATGGTAGTTTAAATCTTATTTTTAACAATTTATGCAAGTCTGTATTTCTTATAAAGTTAAAGCACAGTATTTGTACAAATTCTTAAGCTAAAACTGAGAGATTGTAGTTTTGTCTTCAGAAATGTTGTGAAGGCATGATTGTTCTCTATAGCCTTTTGAAACATTTCCAACAAAATATTAATAGAAAAAGATATACATTGAATAAAGATATCACCATTTTTAAGAATCTGGTCTATTTCCAAGGAATTACTAGGTGGAAAAAATGTACCTTTATTTACAGATGATGAAAATAGACATTTCTCTTCATTCTGCTACATTAGATTTCTAAATAACTGAATCTTTGGCTGGTTTATTATTATAATAAGTGAATCAAGAACTTGTACAAATATTTTTTACCTAGTATTGCCAGTCAGTTTTTTTTATTTGCATGGGCAGGCACAGGGAATCGAACCCGGGTTTCCAACATGGCAAACGAGAATTCTGCCACTGAGCCACCATTGCACCGCCCCCAGTCATATTTTATTAAGACTTTTATATGGGCCAAGTGAGCAACTGACAATACTTTGAAAACTTTCTAGGCCTAAATTATACAAAGCTGTATATGACATAGACTCTGAGATTTTGATTACACTCACTTAACTTTGCATTGAAGATCTATAATCATTTTATTTTAATTTTTCACTATGGAAATTGTCAAATATATATGAAACTAGAGATATTAGCATAAAAACTCTCACCTACCTAGTATTCAACAATTTCCCATTCTTGTTTCTTATAAACTACCTCTTTCTTTATGCTATAGTATTTTAAAGCAAACCCCAGATATCACGTCATTTCACTTATAAATATTTCAGTGTGTATCTCTAACAGATATAGATTTAAAAAATAAGAAAATTATGGTATCATTACAAACAAACACCATCCCAAGGTCCTCAAATGTCTCAACCAATTACAGCAGCAACTAAAGTGAATCTCATAAACTCAAAGTATTGAAATTTGATCATCTAAATTTAGCCAAATTAGATAAGGGTGAGGCTCTAGATATAATATATCCTGGGGCAAAATTCCTTTTTATTTGTTTCCTTGTGAAAGTAGGAATGTTATCTGCTCCCAAATTACAGCGTTGGGACAGGCATAGGATACCAGTTACAGGCATTCCCATTTAAAAACAGAGAATATGGGGAAAAAGTAACAATTTAAAAATCTAAGTAGACAAACTCCATTAGGTTTCAAGTTCTGGCAATAGTTTTCTAGGGCTCAAAGTTCCACTCTGGGTTTGTAGCTCTGCCGTTGGAGTTATCCTTTCTTTTCTGTGACAAGTAGGAAGTTTTTGTAGCTGAATAGTTTTATCAGCCTGTTTCTCACCTTTTAGGGATCTGACAGCATTCTTTCATTTTGTACTTTCTCAATCCCTATGGATTTAAGTTGGCAGTATTTATGCTGGTATAAAATTCTCAAGAACCTTGTGAGTTTCCAGTGTACGTCATGAGGATTTACTCCATCAGACAAGAGGCTTCTCTACAGATTCTCCCTGGATAATCTCATCTCTATTCCTGGCTTCTGCTGAGGTGACTAAGGGGATCCATGAGCCTCGCCCTTAATCTCTTCAAAGAGTCCTCTGTTTGATTATATAGTGTGGCCTTTTGATCCTTCCCGGACACTAGAAGGATCAAAAAGTTGTCTAGCCACATCCTTGAGTTTCTCCCCAGAGTACACTTTCCTGACTGTGCATCTCCTGATATTAGCATGCTTTGCAATCTTGCAGATGGAGAATTTCCCAAATCTTTAAGTCTTGGGTTCCTGTTCACTCAACATTTCTTCTCTTTCCTTTCAAGTGTTATAATAATGTATCAAGAAGAAACCAGACCACACCTTCAACACTGGAACTCTCCTCAGCCAAATATCCAAGTTCATCTTTTACAAGTTTACTTTTTTACATAGCTGCAGGATAATATTCAGCTAAGCTTTCTGCCACTACATAGCAAGGATCCCTTTTCCTCCAGTTTCTAATAGCATGTTCCTTATTTCCATAGGAAACCTCACTGGCAGCACTTTTCTTTATGTCCATATTTGTAACAGTCTTTTTATAATAATTTAAGTATTCTTTAAGACAATATGGATTTTCTCTAAAATGCCTCTCACTTCCTTCTGAGTCCACTTTAGCAGAGTTATTAAAATCCAAGTTTCTCTAACAGTGTGTTCAAGGTAATCTAGGCTTTTTTTTTTTAATGCTTGGCTTCCCAGCTCTTTGTCTCAGTTTTCCAGTTGCCATGGCAAATACCACACAGTGGGTTGTCTTAACAACAGAAATTTATTAGTTCATGGTTTCAAAAGTTGGAGGTTTGCTTCCTCTTGGGGTTGGCAGTGTCTGTCTCTCTGTCAATCGTTGGGGTTCCTTAGCTTTCCTGTCACCTGGTGAGGCCCTCTTTTTTGTCTTCAAAGATCTGTTTACTTTCTAGCTTCTTCTCTTCCATGTGGCTTTCTCTTCATAAATTCTCCAGAAATAGGATTAAGATCCAACCACATTCAGTTTGGCTACAGTTTAACTAAAAATAACATTTTCAAAAGGTCCTATTTACAATGGGTTCACACCCACAGGAATGGATTAAGATTAAGAACATTTCCTCCCTACCCTTACCCCACCCTGGGGTCCATATTTCAACCTAGCATGATGCTTCTCAAAATTCTAGCCTATACCCATTATCCAATGCCACGCCCACATTGTTAGCTATTTGTTTCGGTAGCATCCTGCTTCCAGATACCAAAACCCATATTTAGTCAGGGGTCAATCAGAGAAACAGTAAGAGGTTTATTTTAGAGACTCATTGCAAGGAATTGGCTTATGTGATTATGGAGATTGATTAGGGAAGTCTGAAATCCACAGGACAAGCAGTCAAGAAAGGCATGCTAGAACAGTTGGGCCTGAGATGAAGCTGCCACCCACAGGCAGAATAACTTCTTCAGGGGAGCCTCAGTTCTGTTCTTAAGGCCCTTCAACTGATTGAGTTGGGCCCATTAAGATAATCTAGGAAAGTTTTCCTTAATTAATGTCAATGATTATGGATGCTCATCTACTGATACCTTCAGAGCCTTAGTGAAAAATTAGTGTTTTTTGAATAACTTTGAATTGTAGCCTAGCCAAGTTGATATACAAAACTGTGACATCAAAAGCCCCAGGGGAGTCTCTTCCAGGTGAATATCAGGAAAAGCACAACTTTTCTTGAGTATCTAGATATATTTCATCAATTTCCCTCTCTTTTATTTGTTGGGGAGTTTAGAGCTAATCGTGTGGCCCACTTTAACAGCTATACTCTATATCAAGTAGGAATAATAAAAATAATAGTGCCGTGATTATTTAAAGCTGTGTATAATCCAGAAAGACATGTTCTTAGAGTTTATCCATTCCTGTGGGAATGAATCCATTGTAACCAGGACCTTTTGATGAGCCTATTTCAGTTAAGATGTGACCCACCAGTCTGGATGATTCTTAATACTGTCACTGGAGTAACAGAAGCAAGACAAAGAGAGAAAGCCACAGAAGCAAGCAGCTGAAACAACCCAGAAAAGAAGGAAGTGACCAGGAAATGGTGTCATAGCCTTGTGGCAGTTGAGCCAAGGATTGTCAATAGCTGGTTTTGGGAGGAAAGCATCACCTTCATGATGCCTTGTTTTGGAGTTTTCCTGGTCTCAAAACTGTAAACTAATACATTCCCATTGTTGAAGCCAACCCATTTCAAGGTATTTATTTGAGCCTCTTAGGAAAATAAAACAAGTGGCAGCCATACATGGTCTCTTAGACTTGTCTAGGTTTGCCATTGTGTTTTTATAGAAACCATGTATCAATGATTTATTCTATTCTACAAACTTTCTAAGAATGTTATGTACCCTGGTATATGTTTTTGTACCCTTTAGGTTGTTATCTGAATCTAACGACACTAAATGAAAGAATAGAGGCTAAATTTGTAGAAGACTTTTTTATCTTCTTAACAATGGGGACTTACTCACTTACAGGCTTACAGCTCTGAGGTCATGAAAATGTCCAACAAGGCGTCATCAGACAATACCTGGACTCCCCTGTCAGACAGCAAGGCCCATGGCATCTGCTGGCCTCTTCCTTCTCCTCTGGGTTTGCTTCCAGCTTCTGGCTTCATGGTATTCTCTGCGTTTCTTTGGTTTTCTCTTTCAGCTTCTGCTCTGTTTCTCTGAATTTCATCCTGTTATAAAGGACTTCAGGAAGAGGATTGAAACCCACCTGGGGCAGACCTTAAGTGAAATAACCTAAACAAAAGGTCCCACCCACAACAGGCCTACACCCACAGGAATGAATTAGCTTTAGAAATATGATTTTCTGGGATACATAACAGCTTCAAGCTACCACAAATGCCAAAAATGAAAAAGATATATGACTATAAAATGTTGTAATAAAGTAAAGCGCCAGAAATTGAGCCCTGATGGTAACTAGTTAACTTGTCTAACTTGGTCAAAATCTAGTGTCTTTTAAGCCGGTGGTTTTCATTTGGGGATTTGTATCACTCACTTATGGAATTCTATTAATAAAGAGTTGCTAGCATCTATTCCAGACTTACATGAATCTCCTTATATGACATTCTTGATATATTCTGAATATATGTTTGGTATATTCATAGCACATTATGCCCCAGGATATGTTCTATTTGAAGAATTTTTTTCTTTGCAAAGATTATGTTCATTCTTTTCAAAAGTCAGATGTAATATCCATTCTTCTTTTAAAATAGAGTTATTTATTATGTTTATAGATATTTTGTCTAAAAGTTTTTTTGGATTGACTTTTCTCTCATTTTGTACATCACAGAAACAACGAATTTTCTTTGTCAATTGTAATGAACTCTCATCAGATTTCTCACTTTGGAAAATTATCAGTAATAAGTTAAACACAGTGTTTTGGTTTGCTAAAGCTGCTGGAATGTAATATACCAGAAATGGAGTGGCTTTTATAAAGGAATTTTTAATAAGCTGCAAGTTTATAGTTCTAAGGACATAGAAATGTCCAAACTAAGGAATCTAGAAAAAGATACCTTAACTCTAAATAAAGGTCTATAGGTCTAGAACACCTCTGCCAAATGTGAAGACACGTGGCTGGTGTTTGTGGGGTCTCTGACTTTCATTTCAAGCAACTTCCCTAGGGGGTGCTTTCCTTCTGCATCTCCAAATGTCTGGGTCTCATGTTGGCTCTGTCAGCACTGAAGCTTTTTCCAAAATGGTTCCTCCTTAAAGGGCTCCAGTAAGTGACCCATTTTGAATGGATGGAGACACGTCTCCATGGAAACCACCTAATCAAAAGGTCCCACCCACAACTGGGAGGGTCTTATCTCTGTGGAAACAACTTAATGAAAAAGATCCCACCCAATAATATTGAATCAAGATTAAAGAACATGGCTTTTCTTGTTCAAACAGTTGCAAACCAAACACATCCCACCCTCTGGATCCTCAAAAGACACGTTTTTTCCAAATACAAAATGCATTCATTCCATCACAATATCACAAATCCTTAAACCGTTTCAGTAACAAAGTCAGAAACAGAACAAAATTTCCTCAATATCAC
Source organism: Myrmecophaga tridactyla (assembly GCA_004026745.1). NCBI lineage: Eukaryota > Metazoa > Chordata > Mammalia > Pilosa > Myrmecophagidae > Myrmecophaga > Myrmecophaga tridactyla. The sequence continues at coordinate 101,856 of PVIY010003555.1, forward strand.
CTACAGGTAGGCTCTGTCCTATGGCAAAATTCTCCCCTGGGTCTATATCTGTAAACTCAAAACAGAATTTATTACATTGGACTAAATGAATGATGAAGGATGATTGTAGGTTTCTTTGAATATTATAATGTTTTAATGTTTTATTTTCTGAATATACAAGGAACTCCTTTTTTTCCTTTCTCTAAGCTATCTGTAACTCACAATAATTTATTAGACTATGATTTTGTAAGCTGAGATAAACTATTAGTGATACTTTTTTCACCCTGACTGACCACTCCAGAATTTGGAAAATTTTATTGTGTATTCTTGTTTTTATGGCAATTCAATTACTTGAATAGGCTCAATATTAATCTGTCCTCTTTATTACCAGGACATAGTGGAAATTAATGGTTATGCATGAGGCCTTGTCTGAAAAGTTATATTTGAAAATAATGTTCCTTTAATCAGACATGACCAGATACTTTTAAGGCACTCAGGTTGACTTTATGTAGCTAATGTTTATAAAGCCCTGCTGAAAAAAAATTGCTCTGGTACTTCATTACAGTGTTCCCAGGCTTACATGTAAGTAAGGAAAAGCACTTTCTGACAGGCCCAGAAAACTTAGAATATTTTGGGGACTTTGAGAAGAGCAGAATTCACTTGCTTTCATGGGTACTGCAGGCAAAATCCTGTGGTGAATTCTTGGCCTGACTTCCTAGTTTCAAGAAGCTTTAAAAGTCTAATCTTAGATTCCTTATGAATGCAAAGCGAAATTCAGAAAGCTTTTATGGTGACTTACCATTCTTGCTGCAACCATGTAAATAATCAGATCAAATCTAATGAAACCAGTCTTATTTTGTGATAAAATTTAATTGTTATTCATGAATAATAATCATTCTTATAGAGAGAAATGCTGAGTTTCAATGGAAAACCATGCATCCTTTGCAGCACACTCTTTTTGGTTATCAGATTATAGCCCTCTTCCTTGTCTTTGAGCTATTTTGTATCTCTTTGTAAATTGCTGATGACAGAAAGTTACACAAACTCTGTCATGTCTGGTAGAGATTTAAATGATCTGTGGCAAATCCAGTTTTGGTACCAACTTGTATCTTGGACATGATCCTGTTACTTTGTGCAAAGTATTCATTTTCATACATTTTAAATTCTTGCAGTTTTCCTCAATATTTGGCTACAATCCTCCAAATTTTTCCATTTTTCCCTTCCTGTCTGACTTAGCATTACTGAAAAAATGAAACCCAACTGCCTGGATCCCTAATGGGACTCTAAATTTCTTGCAGCTGCCCTTTTCCCCAGAATCTAAAGAAGCCCAAGACTTGATATAAACCACTTAACAGACTGCGCATGAGCTACAATTCTCCCTGGACAAACAGCTGTCTGGACCATGGAAATCTGGTGAAATGCTTGGGTCATATGTGCCCTCATATGAGAGGTAACCACAATTCTGGAAAATATCACCAAGAACATCAATATCCTAGCTTGAGAGCTGTAAGAAATTAAGCAAGTTGTGCTGCATATCTGATTTTTCTCCCTGGTTCTTTTGGAATCTTCTAGACTGATCACCATCAATTTCTGGCACTTTATTTAATTACAACATTTTATATTCATATATCCTTTTCATTTTTGGCATTTGTAGTGGTTTGAAGTTGTTATATACCCCAGAAAATCTTATTTCCAAAGCTAGTTCAATCCTGTGGGTGTAGACCTATTGTGGGTGGGACCTTTTGATTGGGTTATTTCACTGAAAGTCTGCCCCAGGTGGGTCTCAATCCTCTTACTAGAGTTCTTTCTGACAGGATGAAATTCAGAGAAACAAAGCAGAAGCTGAGAGAGAAAGCCACAGAAACACAGAGGCTGCCACTGAAGCCAGAAGCTGGAAGCAATGAAACCCAGAGGAGAAGGAAGAGGCCAGCAGATGCCATGTGCCTTGCTGTCTGACAGAGGAGTCCAGGTATCATCTGATAATGCCTTGTTGGACATTTTCATGACCTCAGAACTGTAAGCTTTGTGAGCTAATAAATCCCCATTGTTAAAATCCAGTCCATTTCTGGTACATTGCATTTTGGCAACTTTAGTGAGCTAAAACATCATCCTTCTTTTAAGATGCCTGACCTCAATGGTCCTAAGATGGCTGACCTTTGCTACCGACTCTTAATAAAGCCAGCAAGAATGCTCTAGAGACTAGTTCTTAGACCCTGCTTTGCTCCACTCAGGAGGTTTGATCAACCGTGAGTTGTTCAGCAATGAATGGCATTCTTGAACAAAATGGTGGACTCATGGTGTTGAATTTTACCTGAACCCTGTGCTTCTGGAAAGCAGCAATGGTTAAGAAATTTTCCCATCCTTTTGTGTTAACTGCATATTCTGAGATGAGACCTAACTTCATCCTTCTTCATGACTCTCATAGGACTTATGATGATTCCCTCCTTTATTTGTCTCTATAAAACCCCATACCTCCTTCCTTTTCTTTGAGATATTCCTCATTAGTGAATGTCCTCCCAAGTACAACAGATGAATAAAAGCATCTCTTAAATTGTCTGCTGTATTTCCTCTTCTACAAGCAAGACCATATACATATGGTGTGCGGCATGTGTGTGTGTGTATATTGTGCATTTTAAGGAAAGGAGTCAATTTCCTTTTTTTTTTCTAATTAAAAAGAGATAATAGAACAGTTGCAAGATGCAAAGAGAATATTAAAAATCAATGTAGAGAAGAAGTCAAAGCTGAGCAACCATGGATGTTAAGTCCGCTTGGTAAATATCTGAAATCTCAGGTAGGACTTCATAGCAGTGCTTCTCAAACTAATGCACAGGCACATATTATGAGATCTTGTTAAAATGTGGTGTGGAGTCAAGGTTTCTTTGTTTTCTCACAGATGATGTCGATGCTGCTTCCCATGATACACACTTTGAGTAGCTAGGCTCTGCAGGACTTGGGGTGGGGGTTTCAGATAATCTTTTCTAGAGGTCAAGGATGAGCCCAGCTGACATTGAGCTATATAATCCATGCAATGATGCTCCTGGGTGTTTGGTCACTCTGTACATTTTCAGAGGAATTTAGATCTATAGTGTATAGACCATTCTCACGACAATCTTAGGAGGAAGAATAGCTGACTTGCAGCTTTGTTCCCAGGAGGTAAAATTAATAACCACAACAATAGATGGTGACTCCTTTCAAGGCTATATCATAATAGGTAGAATCCATCAATAAGAGAACTGGAATTTCCAAGCAATCAGCTTGATGCAATATATTTCATAAATTTATATCCCATAAAACATTACCCATCATAAATGTATTTAAACAGCATTCTGTAGGCTGCACAGAATTTTTAAGAGATAGATGATTAACACTCCACAATTTTTGAGCAGAGGCAAGTGTTTACTTTTGTTCTCCTATTGCCTTAAAAACACCTATGAGGAATTTGTCTTTATAATTTGGAAGCAAAAGCAATATTAATATTTAAACATTTCTCTGGACTTGCAAAATGATATTGTCTCTAAAAATACGATATCATCTTGGCTTCTTCTATATGTGCAGCTATCTAAATGCATATTTTTTTCCAGTTAGACCTTGCCCCATTCAATTTACACAGCCAGGCAACAGATATTGTACTCATCTACAGGATAAATTCCCATTAGAGAGCATGAGATTGAATTCACAGTGTAGCTTGAGCATTCTCAGCACAGCTTATACTTTTGAATTTACAGCATACTGTTTCACATGAGATGACTGAATTACGGACATCACAATGAAGCTGCTCCCTCTTAAGTCCCCACTGTCTTTGTGGGGACTGAGAAATTCACACCAACCCATAACTAGTGTTAAATTCAGTTCTCGATGTCTAGATTCCAAGGAGTTCAAAAAGAATTATATGTACAAACTGAGTTAACAGAAAGGAGAGTTTTGGGCATATACATCCTCCATCACTATTTTGAAATTATTATCCCAGTGAATTCACCCATACACCCACCACCTTCAGATATAATAGAAAGCGATGACTGCTATTGTCACACTTTTCACCAAGAGGGGATTGGATTGCAAATGCATTACAAGAAGAGAGAAATAGACTAGACATGCTTAAATAGTTTTAGTGGCCTAATGAGATGGAGCCAGTGAATATATTTAATTGTGCACTGAGCAGCAGCATCATTACCTTTTATGTGTGGAAATGACAGAGAGTATATTTAATTGTGCACACACACACACACACACGGATGCATAGATAAGGTCAGTCAAACTGTGTTTGGGATAGTTGGAGATGATTTTTTTTAAAAAAACTCACCTTTGATTCTTACTATAAATAGGGTCATAAATAATCAGGGATACTATTTATACCTTTCTGTTTAGTCATTTAAAAGGAGGAATGCTTTGCTTGATTAAAAAATGAGTCAGGTATATAGAATTCAAAGAGTGAATTGAATTTTTGTCTTTTTGTAAAGGAGTCACATTGTACAGGCTCAGTACTTATATCAGTGCTGTTCTAAGGAAACTTCCAATAGCTTATCTATATTGCAGATTAGGTAAAAATTAAAGAACAAAAGAAAAAGATGTCAATGGGACATTTTGCTTTACTGTGATAATTTGGCAGAGTCACGTAGCTTGACACTGACAAAGCAAATCCACGATTACGGCACTCGTTGCAACTCTCTAGCAGTTCTGTTTCTTGTCATCCCTCATTTCAAAACTCTTTTTGTTTCAAAGTTAACAAATTGCTGTTTTCCACCAATATCTAGACCCACTATAAGAAGTCCCAAAATAAAACCAACCCTGGGGACGATGATGCCTGCATCATTGAATTTGTGGTGTATAAGTTCATGTGGATTTCCAACAGTTGGTCAATAAGAACTGCCCTCTGTGGTTATTCTAGATACCCCTAAAACTCTCAACTCTTCTACCCAACCTCGCCTTTCTTTTTCCCTGCATGGACAGGCACCGGGAATCGAACCTGGGTCTCCAGCATGGCAGGTGAGAACTCTGCTTGCTGAGCCACCGTGGCCCACCTCCTTTCCTCTCTCTTGATAGATGCTCATCTAACTCACAGAGGAAATAGAGGCCAATTGGGTATACTGCCTCAATTTTCCACAGCCACATTCTTTCTTCCTTTCCTACAGTGTAAGCTAAAGCAATGTCTTCCTATTCAAAGCTAAAACTTTAACTGTCTCTTTTTTCATATTTGTGGTAAGACAATCATGCTGCTCTCAAATAATGACACTTTTTTTCAATGTGAACATACTCCAATATTTCTCCTGTCTTACTTTGTAATGACTGTAATCTCCAAGATAATGTTAAACAATGGTGCCCTGAAGGTAATGGGGCTTCCTTAAATATTTTAGCATTAAATATGATGTTTTCTCTAAGTGAATTTTCTTCTACTTTATGTTTCTTTGATTTTTCTTTTATCTGGCTTCTCTAATTGATTTCTCCTCTGTGTATTTACTTTTTTTTTTTTTCGATCATTCTTGCTTTCTATTAAACACATTTCAGTCCACCTATTTTCCTCTTGGTGTTAATTGAGCCATATCCCATAGGTTTTGATATGTAGTACTTTTATTATCATTCATTTTTTTTAAGTTTATAATTGATTTAGAATGAGAGAATTTTCTAGTAGACAGATTTTGGGAGGGATTCTTGCATTTTGGTGAAAATGTGTATCTTGCATGAGTTTTGTAGTTTGGAGCTTAAAATTTTGTGCGCAAGCACATAACCATTTTTTGTATGTTCCACAGATGTTTTCAATTTCCATAAAGTTTAAGACAAACTTAACTGGATCTTTCCACTTAGATCATAACTCTTTTGGGACTTTGGGACTCTGCTTTTGTGCTTACCAAAGCTCTTGAAAGAAGAGTAAACATTTGCTGGGTCTACTTCCACTCTTTCTATTCACTCTCTGCTATGCTGCAGTCTGACATCCACATGCAAAAGGCTTAAAAACCACCCTCCTTCCAACATTCCCATATCCCCATGCCACCCCCAAACCAGTAATTTCATAATTGCCACATCCATGAACAGTTTCCAGTCCTTCCCTCTCACCTCGCTTTCAATTTACAGACAAATTTTGAAGAGTAAATCTTTATAATTGATTGTTCATTCTAAAAATATGTATTCTTCCTTATAAGTCTATTATATATATATATATTTTGGTGCATAGTCCAGTAATCAAACCCAGGTTTCTGCATGAAAGGTAAGCATTCTATCACTGAACCATCCTTGCACTATAAGTCTAATTTTAAAGAGAGATTATTTATTTTTATAAGATTTAGAACAGTACATGAAGGAACAGGAAATGGAGAAAAGATGGCTGGTATGTTTCAGTTGGAGAAATAGAGGAGTGGAATGTTAAAATTTGCCTATAGTCACAGATTTCATCTAAGCTCCTGTGAAGCCCTTGCTGCATGGTTTCAGATCTTCAGGAACTGAAATGCAATAACGTTCTGGCTTCCCTTCTGCCATGAATCTCCTTGTATACCTCAACTGGGTGACACTGAGAGCTGGTGGGCAGAGTCAAGGTTGATATTGGGTCAATCTGAGAAGTTCTTTTATCCATGTTTGTCTTTTAGCACAGGAGCTTTCTCTGTTCAGGATACCTGTGTCTCCATAACTTCCATGATGGCTTCAGTGTTGCTGGAACCCTAGCTATGGAAATCAGGCTTTGCAGGGGCTCTTCCGAGGCCAGGTTTCTGGTGGCCAGGTCTGAGGTTTGCATGTGGATGCAGAGTGCAGAGAGGGTCCAGAACAGGCATGTAAGGCACTTCAGGGTCTGGCTACAGATCAGACTGATGTTTTGGAATTAGGCAGAAGAAGACCAAGAAGAAACAGAAGGAAATTCAGAAATCTGGGTGCAAATTCAGGAAACAGAGGCACAATAACTCAAATAGCTGGGAAAAGCAGGCAGAAGAACAGGTGCCAGAAGTGAGAGAATCCTTTATTCCCAAGCAAATCTCTGACCTAGCCAGGAGCTTTTTTGTGCTTTCAGATTAGGTAGAGGTACTTCTCCCCAACCTCCAGACCTGCAGGGCATGGCGGTCAGGGGTAGGGAGGGGGAAATAGTTAAGAATATCTGGTAATATAAATTGTGTTTTCTGAGTTTGCTTTGAGAGAAGCATTTCTCATTTCAGCTTCTTCTCTCATGATCCTTGGAAGAGCAGAGGTCATTTTTACATAAATTTCTTTCCCCCTGAACGCAAAAATGTTGATGTAACTTCTGAGAATGTTAATTTCAAGTGTTTCATATCCCCAAATGGCATAAACATCACATGAATTGGTTTACCATATAGAAAATGACAAGTTTTTCCTCCTTCTTACATTAAAGTCAACAGGATGCAGAAAACCTATTGTTACTTGTTACTGCTGTTTTACACTTTAAAAATAATAGAGATAAGCAAAGTTGAGGTCAAGCTGGGCTTTTATTCTTCAGTCCTTCCTTTCTCAAGGTTGCTGTGTTATTCTTTCAGGGTAGACTTGAAAAGTATCTGCTGACATTTAGAAAAACTGAGATCCTTTGTTATAAATCATATTAAGCATGGTGCTGCTTTTGTTCTTCCAGAAAGTGAGAAAACAGAAATTTACCACGTTAGAATGAGATTTAACGGACTCTGATAATTAACAGCTCAGTGTTTAGATCATATTTCCTCACTTCTCTTTCTGGGGAAATAATTATCAACCTTGAAACTGGAACATGTTGAATTTGTGGACTGGGAGTTGGGGGCTGCAGAAGAATTATTCTGATGAAATATATGCATGGATGGATGTGTTTTTGTTAAACTCTTTGGTGATATATATAATTACTTGTGCATTCCACCCACCCTTTTCCCATTTTCTTATAACTTTTCTCAAGTTTAAGATGTTGTCAAGTGCCCATTATACTGGAACTCAGAGTAATTATAATAGACTACATGGCAGCCAGGATGGATGTGGCTGGGGAAATAAATTTATTTTAGCTTTGTGATGTTGCAACTTGCCATATTGCAGGTTCAAAACCATCCTCTCAAAGTCTGATTCTTGATCTGATTTTTTTCAGGATCCTTTTATGCTCTGTCTTACAAAAAGTGTAATATTCAATAGGCATTCAGGAAGATAAATATTTATTGATTGTCACTATCTGCCCTGCATATATGTTAAGGTTCAAAATATGAGTTAGGCAATCATGCCCTCTTTTATCAGAACCACTGAAACCACTCCTTACCGATATCTTTTCTACCGAAGTAGCCCCTCCTTTACTAGTTTGAAAAAGTTTTCATTTCTTTTGTTTGAGCTGCCACCTCCTCATGTTTATTCAGAAGAAGCTTGCTTCACTGCAAGAAAAGTTACTATCTCCTTTCCCTTTGCAGAAACTGCTAAGGCCCTTTCTGACAGGTTCTAGCCACTGATCAAGCTAAGCTTCCATTTTAAGACCAAGCATGATTTGTAACAGAGCATGTTCTGCAAAATCCTATCTGCTAAGCCTGCCATTCCCCAACTGGATTAGCCAACATCACCACACCCCTCCTTAGCCACTCCCTTTAACCCACTTTCCCCAAACAGCATAAACCCAGACTCCACTTTGTTTAAGCAGGATTGATCTGACGTTTTTCCTTTGGTCTCCTTGCTAGTTGACTACACAATAAACTCTTACTCTTCTGGAGATGCTGGTGTCACAGCATTGATTTCTGTGTGCATTGGGCAGATGAGTCCACTTTTGGAAGCAACACCTTCTGGGGCTGCGTCCAAAATGGTAACCACGATTTAACCATGGCTAATGAACACTTGAAACATGGCTAGTCTGAATTGAGATGTGCAGTAAGTATAAATTACACACTAGATTTTGAAGAAATTAGTATGAAAAAATGTAAAATACCTATTAATATTTTTTACATTGATTACCTGTGAAAATAATATTTTAGGTATAATGGATTAAATACATAAGTAACGTTAATTTTAACTGTTTCTTTTTACCTTTTTTAATGTGGCTACAAGAAAATTTCAAATTACAAACGGTGCTTGTATTTGTGATTCACATATTTCTATTAGACAGTGCTGACCTGAGTGTCTGTTAAAATAGCATATTTTTCTATTCCATTTCAGAGTTTTTGATTCAGGTCTAGGGTTGGGAGTCAAGAATCTGCATTTTTAAACAAACGTCCCAAGGGACACAATGTTTTAGTTTGTTAAAGCTGCTGGAATGCAATATACCAGAAGCAGAATGGCTTTTAAAGAGGGAATTTATTAAGTTGCAAATTTACAGTTCTAAGGCCATGAAAATGTCCAAACTAAGACATCCAGATAAAGAAACCTGAACTCCAAAGAAAGGGCCAATGAAGTTCGGCATTTCTCTCTCAGCTAGGAAGGCAGATGGTGATGTCTGTTAACTTTTGCTCCTGGCTTCTTATTTCATGAAGCTTCCCCGGGGACATTTTCCTTCTGCATCTCCAAAGATCTCAGGCTGTGTGGGCACTGTTGGTGCTGAGCTTTTTAAAAAATGACTCCCTCTTAAAGGGCTCCAGTAAGCAATGCCACCTTGAATCGGTGGAGACACATCTCCATGGAAACCATCTAATCAAAAGTTACCACTCACTACTGGATGGGTCACATCTCCATGGAAACAATAAAAAAAAGATCCCACACAATATTGAATGAGGATTAAAGAGCATGGCTTTTCTGGGGTACACAAAAGTTTCAAACTGGCACACACCAATTTATATAATCTAAGTATTATTCTTTGAAAAAATAGAATATTTTGGGTGGTCCCAGAGACAGAAAGTGTGTGGTGCATTGCAGAAGCCAAATTTATAATATGGCTGGAGAAACAGAATTGAAGTTAGAAGAAATGAAGGATGATTCTGAAGAAGTAGGTAGAATCCAAGTCATAAAGAAGTTGTAAACTATAATAAGGATGCTCCTTTTACTA